>JAOTQE010115510.1:0-12925 GCA_025631205.1 Nesometra sesokonis
TGTGATGTCTTCAGCAACAGGTATATCTTCATCAGTGGGTTCTTCTGGTTCTGCCTCTCCATCTACATCTGTGCCTTGTTCTGCGGGGTCTTCAACAAGTTGAGCATCAACCTCATCTGTAGGTTTTGCCGGATCTGTTTCTCCATCTACAGCTATATCCGCTTTAGTGGGTGTGATGTCTTCAACAACAGGTACATCTTTATCAATTGGTTCTTCTGGTTCTGCTTCTCCATCTACATCTGTGCCCTCTTCCACGGGGCCTTCAACAACTGGAGCATCAACATCATCTGTAGGTTTTGTCGGATCCGTTTCTCCATCACCATCTGTATCCTTTTCAATGGGTGTGATGTCTTCAGTAACAGGTACATCTTCATCAATTGGTTCTTCTGGTTCTGCTTCTCCATCTACATCTTCGCCTTCTTCCGCGGGGTCTTCAGCACCTTGAGCATCAACATCATCTGTAGGTTTTGTCGGATCCGTTTCTCCATCACCAGCTGTAACCGTTTTAGTGGGTGTGATGTCTTCAGTAACAGGTACATCTTCATCAGTTGGTTCTTCTGGTTCTGTTTCTCCTTCTACATCTGTGCCTTCTTCCGTGGTGTCTTTGACAACTTGAGCATCAACATCATCTGTAGGTTTTACCTGATCTGTTTCTCCATCTACAACTATATCCGCTTCAGTGGGTGTGATGTCTACAACAACAGGTACATCTTCATCAACGGGTTCTTCTGGTTCGGCTTCTCCATCTGCATCTGTGCCTTCTTCCGTGGGGTCTTCAGCAACTTGAGCATCAACACCATCTGTAGGTTTTGCCGGATCCGTTTCTCCATCACTAACTGTATCCTTTTCAGTGGGTGTGATGTTTTCAGTAACAGGTACATTTTCACCAGTTGGTTCTTCTGGTTCTGTTTCTGCATCTACATCTGTACCTTCTTCCAAGGTGTCTTTGACAACTTCAGCATCAACATCATCTGTAGGTTTTGCCGGATCTGTTTCTCCATCTGCAGTTGTATCCTCTTCAGTAGGTGTGATGTCTTCAGTAACAGGTACATCTTCACCAGTTGGTTCTTCTGGTTCTGTTTCTCCATCTACATCTGTGCCTTCTTCCGCGGGGTCTTCAACAACTTCAGCATCAACATCATCTGTAGGTTTTGCCGGATCTGTTTCTCCATCTACAACTATATCCGCTTCAGTGGGTGTGATGTCTTCAACAACAGGTACATCTTCATCAATGGGTTCTTCTGGTTCTGCGTCTCCATCTACATCTGCGCCTTCTTCCGCGGGGTCTTCAGCACCTTGAGCATCAACATCATCTGTAGGTTTTGCCGGATATGTTTCTCCATCACCAGCTGTAACCTTTTCAGTGGGTGTGATGTCTTCAGTAACAGGTAAAACTTCATCAGTTGGTTCTTCTGGTTCTGTTTCTGTATCTACATCTGTGCCTTTTTCCGCGGTGTCTTCGACAACTTGAGTATCAACATCATCTGTAGGTTCTGCCGGATCTGTTTCTCCATCTACAGTTATATCTGCTTCAGTGGGTGTGATGTCTTCAGCAACAGGTACATCTTCATCAATGAGCTCTTCTGGTTCTGCTTCTCCATCTACCTCTGTGCCGTCTTCCGCGTGGTCTTCAGGAACTGATGTAATATTTGAGGAAAATGTTGGTGATATGCAATTTGTTCTTGGCTTAGATGGGTCTACAATAAAGAAAACAAATCATTTAGTTGAGTTTTAGAATACCTGTAACTAGTAAAAACAATAAGTTTATTTAAAGTTCTGTTTAAAATTAAAAAAAAACTATTTGTATTCATTTATTTAACTGAATGTTAAAATTTTGGAATATTAAAATAAGTAATCAAACAATGCAAAAGCACAAAAACATCTTGTATTTTTCATTAAATGATTAGTTATTTCTGATAATATTTCATCGGTTTTCAAAGTTCTTTAAAATAAAACCAAAATTGTGCTTACTTGTATACGTTTCGTTGACTCTCAGTCAACATCGGCAGTACGATTGTGTCTGGTTTTCAGATTTCTTTCTTCCTCCTGGCCTTATATGGCGGGCGCCAACATCGGTTGAACTTTCACTCTTTTCAACAGCGTTCTTAAAAAGAGTGAAAGTTCGCCCACCAAATAACACCAGGAGGAAGAAAGAAATCTGAAAACCAGACGACTTGACGATGTTGACTGAGAGTCAACGAAACGTATACAAGTAAGCATAATTTTTATTTTATTTAAAAAAAACTTTCACTTATGATTAATAATTTGTTTTGCCAATGTCCAGATTTTACGCGTGTCTACATCATAATCTGACAGCTGGCAAGACATGTAAGTTAAGTTTCTTTTAAATCCTTTCTCTTTAAGATTAGTACATTCAGTTTCAAATGTTTAAGCTACCTAATATCTGGCTACATTAAATTAATCAACCTCCAGTATTCACATGTAATAACCAATCGATAATTTTGTTTCAATTTAGGTCTATTCGGTTTTTTTCTTTCATACTTTGTTTTATCTGCGCGCATCCAATCTATTTCTTCAGACTTTTTATGCAATCTCTAAACTTTAAATTTCATCTTTTGTAAGAAATGGTTCGTCAAGGGGATGTTCTGTTGGCTTCTGGTCTTCTGTATTAGCCAACAAATAAAATTTCTTTGAGACTTTTCAAACAATGATTATTATTTCAATTAATTATATATTAAATTCCTGCCATCTCTCTTACTGCTTATATCGGGGTGGCCCAAAAACGTCACTTATTTCAAACTTTACTAGGTCTAGTATTTCTAAAGGTACAAGGCTGAAAATTTTGCAGTAACTCCATCAGATCTTCGTCTTTAAATGCTAAAAACGGCAATGTTCTGCATTTGGTACAGTGAAAAGAAAAACAAAATGTGAAGTCAAAAAATTACGCGCCAGATGGCAGGTGTCACTTATGGCACAGTGCCAAAATGCCTTCCTGACTGCAGAGGTCGTTACCCAGGGCACAATTCTGTGTTTAACAAACAAAAATTCTAGATGAACTGTAGGTAAAAATTGCCACTGCCTCGGGAAACTCTGGATGAAGTGAGGCACTGCATTTCTTCATGAAAAAAGAGACTTTGCACAGTTTGTGATCAGGATGGAGGACACATCAAGCATTTGGTGTGATTAGTAAAGAAAGTTAAACTTACTTTCATTTCGGAACGTCAATTTTGAAAATGCATTTTTAAAATGTTCATGGTGACAAGATGGTTCCACCAAGGACCTTTGAACTTTGCCAATTTATAGACAATACTCAACTGTGTATGTGTGCAGATTCAAGAAGCTAGTTTATTGCATGTGGGAGTACGAGAGCTTTGAACTTAGTGAATTTTTTGGGGCCACCCGATATATCAAATCGTCAAGCTTTTCTGTAAACTATCAATTTCCTAACATTTTTAGTAGATTCTGTTTTGCATATGTCATCACTACAGTCATTGTTGTGACTACGATTTTGACTATCCCGATTATCCAATGCAATGTGATTGGTCAGCCGTCAGTCAAGAATCGCACTGAAGTTGTTTAATTCGGAGGTTAATAAAACGACATTAATAGACAACATAATTTGACTTTCATTGAATGAATTGTACTGAAGTTTAATTTGGATTATAGATATACAGGCTTTAATGTAAAACATACTTTGCCTTTAATGCGATCTGATCGATTAGTTAGACCTAAGTCTTGTTTGAAGTTTTATATTTCATTGCTATATTAGGCCAAGTAAAAAAAAAGTAGTTTCTCGTCCTAATTTTTTTAGGAGGAGGATGAGGGCAGTTTTTTTAACCAAAAATAAACTTTAAAAGTAGGGAGGACAAAAACCTTTTTTATTATTTTAATTTTAGTAGTTATGTTTTGTAGTTTAGAAATCATGCTACATCAAATGAAAAGGAAACAAATCTATGTTTAAATGTAACTAATATTTATTAAAAAAAACAAACAAAACATCAATATTTATGGACGGAAAATCAATATCTTTGGCTAGCTCTGCGCGCTTCTTGAACGCCAATACCTTACTAAAAGTAATGCGGCCAAATCCAAATTTAGGCATGTGATACGGGTATTGCTATTTTGCGCAAACCCCGCAAACCCTGCAAACCTCCGAAAAATCACAGAAAACCCAATCATAACAGGTTGAAAGTAGTTGAATCATTTAGTATAGCACCTAAATAGTACCTCGAGCAAAAAAAAAAATATTTTCATTGTTATCCGAACCTATTTTTGGGTAAAATTATGCTTTTTTGGAAAAAAATCATTGCTAAACCCCGAAAACCTCCGAAAAATCATAGAAAACCCAATCATAACAGGCTCAAAGTAATTTAATCATTTAGTATAGCACCTAAATAGTACCTCAAACAAAAAAAAAATATTTTCATTGTTATCCAAACCTATTTTTTGGGTAAAATCATGCTTTTTTTTGGAAAAAACCATTGCTAAACCCCGCAAACCTCCGAAAAATCACAGAAAACCCAATCATAACAGGCTCAGAGTTATTGAATCATTTAGTATAGCACCTAAATAGTACCTCAAGAAAAAACAAAATTATTTTCATTGTTATCCGAACTTATTTTTTTGGTAAAATCATGCTTTTTTGGGGAAAAAACCATTGCTAAACCCCGCAAACCTCCAAAAAATCAAAGAAAACCCAATCATAACAGGCTCAAAGTTATTGAATCATTTAGTATAGCACCAAAATAGTATCTCAAGTAAAAAATATAGCACCTAAATAGTATCTCAAGCAAAAAAACAATTTTGATAATAATTATTGATAATATTGATAATAATTATTGATAATACATTATTCCTATCGGACCGCCGATATTAAACAGAAATGTATCTGCCGAAGCAGTTTGTCGTTCTGAAGCGAATTTCCATGCAGTTTGATTGTCACGACGGTCTTCCTGTAGCTTCCGTACAGTAAACAATCCAAATGACAAAATAGGCGATCTTTTTTTTATTAAAAATTTATTTATTAAAAAAAAAAGGATGAGGCCTAAAAATAGCATGAGGGCGGGGACGAGAAACTACTTATTTTTTTTTGACTTGGCCTTATTGCTTTTGATGATTCAAGCGTAACAGACATATAATATACTATCCATCAACGTTATGGACTAAGCCACTCACACAGCCGTTCACAGCTGGATCCACGCTGTCCGCAGGCTGATATTTTCATACAAACCGCCAAAATTTGTGTTAAAATCACAGTTTCTCAGTTATTCTTTGTCTGAGCCTGTGCATTGGATATCTTATAGTTTATTTATTTGTGTTTTTATTAGACTTTCGAAAGCTCAATAAAGTTCCTGTCTTTTTACATTTTATATTTGCCACAACCCATGACCGCTACCCATGTAGAAGGTCAAACGGTGCATTTTGGATTACCGTACTGTTGTTCAAAAATCACAGTGTTAAGCAATTGCCAATAGGACAGTATTCATAGATTCTGTACTAGTAAGGTTCATGTTGATTGTTTGAAAAAAATACCCTGTAATTTTACAAATTACTATTTGAAAGCAAGCGGTAATTATCAATTATTTTTTCGTAGGCACAATTTGCATTAGCCAGGATAGGCTAGTGGATAGAGATGTAGAAAATTTTGCTAAATTTTCAGGATATTTTGTATTTATGTGAATTAATTTTTTATACCTTCTTGTTCACTAATGATTGCTTAATAATTCTAGTTTAAAAATTCAGAAAAATATGTTACAATTAAGTTGAATTTCAAATGTTACGGTATCGTTGTAGCTTAGCGTCTAGCACAGCGCAGAGTGAAACGTTCCGATGAGGGTTTTGTTTTGTTGAATTGTGTAGGTACTGGCTTATATAATATTTGTTTTTACTAGTCTTGAGAATATGTTGGTTTAAGGTTATTTTTTTACCATAATGTTATCAAATGTCTCTCTAAAAATCGTGAATCGGATTATTAATTTATTTCTTGTGCCCCTCCACATAATGGAATGCTCCAGGTTCATGGTGCGTCAAGCTGTGATGATAAGTAGCCTATCGATTTAAATTTTATTTTGTGGTTAAAGAAAATACCAACATAGATCAATCAATTACATTTCCTGAAATTACATTCGGTTACATATTGGCGTCTTTTTAAATTTAGGCCTACCTGCATCTTCAGTGCAAATGTATCGTACCAAAGTTAACTTCAATCGTTAAATTGTATTGTACTATAGTTAAATTGTACTGCCATGTATTACACCGAAATTTAAATAATTACACTGAAGTGTAATGTGAGAAGGGTTAATGTTAAAAAAAAAGTCTTGCTATACGCATGTCACAAATTTGGCGTTTAGCTTTTATTGAAACAAGATTTATCGAGTTTTAATTTGCATTTAATAGGCCTATAATCCTCTTGAGTGTTTACATTTCTATTGTTTAATAATCTGTTTTTTATTTTAATATTTTCCTCTGTTAATAAACACTTCTTTATTTGTTCAACATCAACATTTTCATTGTGATTTTTTTTCTATATATATATATTTGACCTTGAAGTGTTTTCCTAATAATTATTTTAATCAATCATAAATGTATAAATAATTAAAAACTAGGGCTACATATGAAACAGTATAATGTACTGTCGAATATTAGAATGAATTGGTCAATAAAATAACTTGTTTTCAAAATATTTTTTTTATTATTATTAAAACATCATTTTAAAAGCACTAACCCAATTCACAGAGAATCTTGATACGTCTACTGCATGGGATGGCAAACCATTTTCCAAGTCGAACCTTCATTGCTGCACATAGATCTATGTCTTGTGGTTCATTCTCTTTCCATTCTGGAAAAAAAATAAATGATTACTTAGTTAAATATAGACCTAATTAAATTACAGTATTTCGGTATTGTACGTTATTATCAGATCATTCATCGTTGGTTTTATATTATTATAACTTAATCTCATTAGATTTCAAAATGAAAAATGCCAATTATCAGTAAAGCAAACCAAAGTTCTATTGTTGTTATAAACCCTCCAATAGTGTATAAATTCAACAATTTTGTTAACAAAATCCAACGATTGAACACACAAAGTAATTATCAGAATACAGTGTGTGATAGAAGATTGGTAGGTTATGAAAAATCTACATTAATTTATGAATTTAGGGAACACTTAGTTCTGGTTAGCTAATAATAAGATTACATCATCGTACTGTTTCATTTGTGGCGCTGATTGTGACAACATTGTGATACTAACTTAAAATGTCACGTAATGATTATTGAATGTTTCCTTAGGTCTTTGATTGGATATATTTGGTGTTGCGAGATACCAGTAGGAGAGGATGCAGACTTTTGGGGTCCTTCAAGTTGTGATTGGGCATTACACCGGGTGGCAATCCTCTAATGATTTCTGAAGAGTGCACTGCGATCTTTTTACATTAGCCATGGGGGTTAACTAAGGTAAACCTGAGGGCTTAAACATAACTTGGGTTAGCCCCTTAAGTTGAAATTTATCTTGGGTTAGTTGCACATAGATTAAATAACCCCAGTGTCTTATCTATGATAATAAATACAAACCCAAAGTGTATAACTCAAAGTACATTCAACTCTAGTGATTGGTAGTTGCATACCTCCCTGGGTAATGTAAGTAAATGAATAAAAACGCCCTCTACCAGGAATTGCCCAACCGTTATGCTCAATTCAGACTATCAAATTTATTTGACAAAAAACTTTGATCATGGTGGTAATATCTCTAAATATGGTCATTGTGTGACATCATAATGACCATATATAGGCATAGCAAAGTTTTTTGTTAAAAAAAATTTGAGTCTGAACTGAGCTATAAAAAACAGATTCTTCTACTAAAATTCTGAAGCTCCAGAATTTTTTTAAAATCAATATTTAGTCAATTTTGAGTGAGGTTTTTGCATACGTGTTCAATTAAAAGTTTTATAAACTGGAATATTATAAATTACTTTATATTATACCTTTTACCTACTTATAACAACGTATTTAAAAATGAAACGTACAAATTTAAACCAAATATGTTACGGTACATCTTATATTATTTATTGAGCATTTGAGTTTTACTAGGAAATTAAATTAGTTTTTCTGTTTAGTTGACGAGACTCTTATGCGTTTTAAATTCCTGTGTGTCCATGGTCCGGTGACAATAATCAAACGTATTTGATGCATGGCAATAAAAATGAGAAAACAAAAAATTATACTGTAAGTTGCAATATTTTAACGCATTAAAAATTTGTGAAAAAATGATATTGTATGTTTCAATAATTGTAAGCAAATGTTTATATATAGTTGGAGTATTTTCAACTCAATATGTCTACCTTCATAGTGTGATGTTTCGTCGACTGCAGTCCATCGGTATTCATTTGCTTCTGAATTGTATCTTAATCCTAACCAAACCAGTTTTGTTTTGTAACCATCGTCGATAAGCCTTTCTTGGAGAAAATCATTTTCTTCTCGAGAGGATATGACTACTGGCCTAGCATTACACTGTTCTCTGTGGCATCGAGCTGCAATGGTTTCATATGCTTCTGCATTTGCCACAAAATAGCAGTTCTTTCCAAAGCTGTACGTTTCGGGTGGGCATGCTGTAAATAAAATACTGTTATTAAAACCTATATCTTGTTGATCGTTAAACCCAAAATGGAGATTTGAAGAAACGGCATAGGCCTAGGCTAATTGATCGTTAATTTTGAAAAATGAAGATTCTTACAACGATCGACAGGAAAGGGGTCAATCCTGACGTCAAAAAATATAACGATTTGAATTGTTTAACCCAACGATCTGTAGCAAAATGTTAAGGATCATAGGATACTTGCGAGGCAACAGTGCGCGCGGCACGAATTTACAGGTTTTGGGCATATAAATAAATCATACGTTTTATTTTTGACATTTTTGGTTGTTGTAACTTCTGTCAAGACATAAAATATACAATTTTCTAACGAATATATAAAACGTGTAGTCGGAAAGTTCTTCAAATTGGCCATTTTAATTCGTCGCTAATGTAAACGAATTTCGTTGCATTATTGCTGTACATAGCGGAAATTTAGCGTTCCAGCGTGATTTTTTTTATCGTTGCTTTTTAAACTTTTTTTTATAGGCCTAACGATTCAAAACGCCGTTTCAGATCGGCGTTTTTGAAATAACGATCGGCAGGAAAAGATGTTTTAACATGTACTTCCAGAAGACCTACTGAATAATTTTAAGAAAAATGAAAAATAAACACAGTAACTCCAAATAAAAACATTGGAGACATGGTGAGAATTTGATGTTTCGATCAATTTAATTATTTTCAATGAAAATCATGAAATACATTGAAACGTCGAATGCTTAACGTGCCTTCAATGTCTTTATTTTATCTAAACATGTGACGCTACCTTTTAAATACACTTTCAAACGAAGGAATTCATCTTCCTATAGGCCTATCCACTTCCTCTGTATTCCATGTATCATTGTTTTTATTTATCAATCAACAATTTAGGCCAAGGACCACATAGTGTAAATTCTGGTAAATTGCTTTTAACTGTATCAGCAATAAGACAAGGAATGGCGCACAATCAGGCCCGTAGGTTGAGGGAGGGGTTCGGCTAGGTGGGCCCTGGACCCACGCCTAGTGCAATTCGTTTGATAAAACTCTCTGATCCGCTTTTCTGGAAAAAGGCCCCCACCCATTCACAACCGAGCGTATGGGCCTGAAAATACATCAGCACATTTTTTTTTAACCTACACATCACATAAAGTAGTGTAGGTTTGTTGAGCTACCCATTTAATTAATGTAGGGCCCTGTATTAACTAGGTACAAGCTAAAAATTTAGATGAACATTAGTCCTACTGTCGGCGGAGGCTATGGCCGATTTATTAGGATTGCGTACAGTATACCCGCAAGACACAGTTACCAATTATTAAGTGGAGACATTAGACCCACCGCACTGATCACAAAGGTCTACTTGCTGTTATTTCGATGGTTTATAGTGTCAACCTCAACTGCTGCAAATTGCAATTGTTCCTGTAGCCTGTCTCACAGGCCTTACGATCTGGTTTATTATTATTATTGACATCCCATACTCACTTATTTTAGTTTAGCCATCGTAAGTTTACGGCTAAACTAAAATAAGTGAGTATGGGACGTCTATAGTGCCTTAAACAGATATAGCAATAAAAGAGAATAAACAAGACCGTAAGGCCTGTGAGACAGGCTATTGTTCCTGTTACTGTCTAACACTCCTGTTAATTAAATATCTTTGTATTTGAGAAGTATTTAAATTGATACCCATAAAATGTGGCTAATTGAAAATGTAATGAACATAAACTCATTATTCTCATTATCGAATCTAGGTTATAACCGGTTAAATTTACTTACGGAAACTTAGTTCTGATGTTTTGTCCACTATGCCATGGTCGACCTATTGAAGATTGAAGAAATATTCCAATTATAGATAATCATTAAAGAAAGTTAAACACAGTGTTCAAAGACGGACTAGATGTTATAAACGGTGTAGCATAGATCTCAACAGATTTAGTCCCATAAATAAATTGTGCGAAAAAATGCCTCAGACGGGATTCGAACCTGCGACCTCTCGCTGTCCTGGCGAGCGTCAAAATCATTAGACCACAGAGGCTATATGGTTGAACAGATTCAATTAGTCGTCAAGTACATCGTCACCCAATGCTGCCCAACAGGGCAAATACCAAATAAATCTGAAAAGATGCGGCTGAAAGTAAATAATACATTTATAATATAATCAAAATTGCCGCTAACACTGTCATATCATAGATAAATCATCAAAGAAGGTTAAATACAGTGTTCAAAGAAAGACTAGATGTTATAAACCGTGTAGCATCTCGCAACGTATTTTAGTCTCATAAGAAAAATGTGTGAAAAATGCGTTCGACGGGATTCGAAACTGCAACCTCTTGTTGTCTTGGCGAGCGTCATAACCATTAGACCATGAAAGATGAATTTCTAAAAATTAATTCATTAGAATGGGCAAGGGTAGGGTAAATAAAACTATGAGTTACTGTAACGTAAGTAAATCCAATGGGGAACCCGCCCCACTTCCTTTTAAGCCGAAAAAATAAAATAAAACCAGAGACCGTGTTGAACCCAAAAATGTAAAAACGCCCACAAATGTGAAAACCACAAATGTGAAAACGAATCAACCACAAATGTAAAAACAACCACAAATGTGAAAAACATCGCCCACAAATGTGAAAATAGCAACCACAAATGTGAAAATGATCACCGCCCACAAATGTGATAACGCCCACAAATGTACAAAAACAAAAATTACCTGTTCACCCACAAATGACAAAAAAATTTATTGTGCTTACTGTAAGACCATAACATTTTTTATTATAAATTTGTAATAACTGCCTGTTGAACTTTTTAATAACTGTCACACATTGCAATAAATGTCTGTCACACTTTGTAATGACTCTCTGTCACACTTTGTAATTTCTGTCTGTCACACTTTAAAATGTGTGTCTGTCAACACTTTGTAATGTTTGTTATTACAACGTGTGACAGACAGTCATTACAGAGTGTGACAGTCATCACAAAGTGTGACAGACAGTTATTACAAAGTGTGAGAGACAGTCATTACAAAGTGTGACAGACAGTCATTACAAAGTGTGACAGACAGACATTACAAAGTGTGCCAGACAGAAATTACAAAGTTGGACAGACAGTCATTACAAAGTGTGACATACAGACATTACAAAGTGTGACAGACAGTCATTACAAAGTGTGACAGTCATTACAAAGTTTGACAGACAGTCATTATGAAGTGTGACAGACAGTCATTAGAAAGTGCGACAGGCAATTATTACAAAGTGCGATAGGGGGATTAAAAAAAGTTCTTGCCTTAAATACAAATTTGATTATAAAATATAACAATGTTATTACCCGAAATTACATGTCGTAAATTTCTAATGGTCGGAAAGGCGTTATCATAAAATAAATTAGAACAATTAACAACGATTTTGATGTGATTATTTTCAAAATTTGTATCTGTGTATAACAAAACTAATTAAAATTAGGCCTATTCATTTAGTGTAGCAAAATACTACTATTTCATTACTGAAAAGTACGTTATGGTTGGAAGTAGGTTCAACATGACAGGTTGTGGTTTTGATACGCTTGCATAATGTCACTATAAACTTCCTTCCAGTTGAACAGCTGTAATTATTATCGTCTATGTGTATCATGAACTTTTGCAGTTATGATACAAACTACTGTTGCTAATAGCGTCCTCGTCACGCAATGCCAACTATTATATTGGTCAATATCAAGTTGCTTTCAACAATTATTAAGTTCCTGTTGTAATTATAACAGCAGTCAATTTATGCAATTTGTAGTTACAAATTCTAGGCCAACATATTAATATAGTGAGAATTTAATGTTTGGCGGGGTATGGGTATGCCTATGTATTTTGTGGGGAAAGGTGCGATGTATCATCAAAATACATACGAATTGTGGGACGCACGTAACGATAATTAGTCTGATATCCCGAAGCAGGGGCGTGTCCAGGAATTGGCGAAGCGGGTGCTCGAACCTGGGTTGGATTTTGCAAGCAAAAAATAAAACGAAAACAAAACAACACAAAACATATTTTCCCTATTTTAACTCCATTGACGAATTATGGTTACGTGGTGCCTTTACCTCCCAGTACAAAGGGGGTGGGGGTGCTCGAGTACCTCAGCACCCCCTCCCCCGGATACGCCACTGCGAGGTACGTACTGCAATACAAAAATCCGTAATTAGCTGATCCCTACATAGCGGGATCAGCTATTGTTTCTGTACGAAATCAACATCTTTTTAGCTGATCTGCTACATAGCAGATCAGCTATTGTTGTTGTAAGAGATCTTATTTAGCTGATCTGCTACATAGCAGATCAGCTATTGTTATTGTAAGAGATCTTTTTAGCTGATCTGCTACATAGCAGA
>JAOTQE010115521.1:0-12925 GCA_025631205.1 Nesometra sesokonis
ATTTTAAAACAATAAAACAAAATACTGTATGTGACATGGACGTATTCAAAGAGCGATCGATATACAGTTGTAATTTTGGTTATTTTTCTTTACAAATGCACAAAGAGAAGATGATCCCATAGTTATATAATTTAGGATTTAATTTTTAGGATTTTGTAATAACTGCAGCGTGCTATTGATATTAATCTTCGAAGGGTTTTTTTTTAGTTTTTTGGTAGGCCTTACTAACTGGGGTCGGAGCTAATAAGTATTATTTATGCTGACACGAGTGAAAGATCCACTTAACATGGGCGGGGATCTAGGGGGTGGCTATCCACCCCCCCACCTCATTTCCAGTGAAAGAAAACATATGATTAATTCAAGCTAAAGTTTACCAAACTGGGGTCGGCTAGGTCAACGACCTCCACCTTTAAATGTTTGAGGTGCCCTTTTCGAATTAACCCATTGAATTCTTTCTGAGTGTGCCATTTCCGAGATTTTAACAGTAGATTGATGGCAATGGGCGTGGGCCCAGGGCCCGCCTATGGCCCGGACAAAATTTTTCTACACATGCTCTCTGGTGCACTGTTAGAGGTTCAAAGTGTGCAAAAATATTATTCGGGGGGTCGGGTCCCGTTTCCCTCTCTAGGTCTGCGCCAGCCTCCACATATATGTAAATCGTCTTTAAATTTGCAGCCTTTTTGGTGTCCCCGCCTCTCTGAAAAATAGATCCCATGCTTCTACTTCCCGTGTCGGTCATTTCCCAATACAGTTGAACCTCCTGTAAGCGGACACCCTCGGGTCCGGGAAAAGTGTCTGCTTACGGGAAGTGTCCGCTTACGAGAATTTCGGCCAACAGAGAGCCACAGTTGTAAAATTGTGTATACGCCCTTATGTCTCACACTTCACAGCCTTTTCAACACAAAAATGGCCTCTCAAATTCCTAGACACCGCATTCATATTTTATTAAATATGTTTTATCGTTCTAAAGATTGGTTCAGTAAAATGTTTCTCAGCACATTACAGTATAAGGACGATTTTGTACACAAATTTCTATTCGTTGTACAGAAAAATCAAAAATTTTCCGAGATGTTCACTTATGGGAGGTAAATTAACATACAAAAAATTCTAAATTTGAAGACAAAAGGTGTGCGTATCAGCTTACGGGAGGTGTCCGCTTACTAGAGGTGCCAAATGCACTGATTAGATAGGAAGAACGACGGGTCTTTGAATTAGTGTCCGCTTACGAGAGGTGTCCGCACATGAAGCTTCAACTGTATCCAGAAGTGCGTCATTCTAATATTGATTTCACGCTCACCTTAACCTAATCGTATGATGGGCTGAGCATGTCGGACTTCATTTTTTTACTCATATATTGTGTCATCCCGCATTGTGACACATCCAGGGGCGGATCCAAGGGGGCCCAACGGACCCCCCCCCCCCTCTTTCTTTTGAAACCAAAAAATATATTTTTTGCACAACTTTGAATAAAATGGGCAACCACGCCTACCCGGATCTGGAAGTGGCCCCCTCCCCCTTTTGGTGGATCCTGGATCAGACCCTAGGCTATCAATTTGCTACCAGGTGTGCTTGTCGCATGGTGGTGATCAAAGATCTGTGACATTTAAAATTCCATTTGAAATTGAGGGCAGCACATATCCAGACAATAACAAAGGGTAATTGGTTTCAAAACACGGTCTCCGTGTAGGTTAAGGAAATTGCGTGTTTATTACGGTAGGTTTTTAGAATTATTACTTATTTTATATAATACATTTTTATCACACGCAAACTATTAATAATGTATAAAACTACTGATATCTTGTTGTTGTCATTATTTATTATTATCATACTTTATCTGGTATTTTAGTGACTCGGGTGAAGTTGTTTTGTCAACATTAACCACCACTCTCCGTAGATCGACACCACACTGTCGTCTGACAACCATCCTAGTTTCCAAGGCCTAAACAAGCACAGTATTTCTAGTGAAGTCGTGTTAATTTAGTCAAATAATTCTACACAGGTCCCACAGGTCCTAGGTAATGAACTATAGTAGTACAATCAAATAGCCTTACTTGCAAAAAATGGTTTATTTGTTGAGCAAGATTCAGAGGAAGGCTGTACAGTACAGCTGAGAGAATTCCACAGCTGACATACAAACAAAAGCTCAATGGACCTTTGTTTTAAATCATCCTCATACAGCACTACCTTGTGGGGACCATGTCGATCTTGATGTGTTTTTAGATGATCTCAACCCGACCACTACAATGCTGATTGGAAGGCTAAGAGGAGAAAATTTCCGTGAATAAATTTGATTGCCCTCCATCGGCGAAAGATCGGCATCAGATCTGGATGGCATCAGGAAGTCATGTTGAAATCTGCTGCAACACCATATGTGGCAGAGCCAAGCCAAATGAGACATAAGTCAGAAAATTGAAAATTGAGTTTTTTTATGGATTATAAAATTACACATTATTATCTTTAACATGCATGATGTTTCATACGATGTTTCCTTGCGAAGTTATGAACAATCAGTTTGAACATTTAAAATGTAAATTTTGAGAAAACTGCATTTGAAAATTGTTTATCAATATACATTGACTAAGCGAGGTCATTCTAAATTGCATATTTAAAAACATATTTGATCACATATCTGAAAATTGTTAAGGTAGTATGAAAGTTTAATGTATGAACTAAATTTTTTTGAAATAAACTAAAATGTGAAAAAAAATGACCATTTTAAGATTTCTGCCTATTTTGAAAAACTAATATTTGTGACTTATGTCTCATTTGGTTTGGCTCTGCCACATATAGGCAAGTCTTGCAAAACCATGCTGACTGCAAGATGATTTTAACATGATCTTTTTGACTGCAATACGACTGTATAACACTATAGTATTAAATTTGGTTGTAGACTACCATCCTGACTGTTTCAAACATTTCAGAACAGTCAGCGCCAGAAACCGACCTATGAGACCATGTAACGACTGTTCAGGACTTTCCACTACTACCTTGCGGATCCCGTTACTATTAACATGACTTCCATCCCTATCATTCTTCCAAATTTTTTGTTCGTTCACCATGATCCTCACAAGGTTGTAGCTCTTTGTGATAGGGTCTATTTACTACCACAGTATTTTCAGAGATTTAAGTATGTTCTCGATGATTTTTATTTTAAATAATTTTTTCAGAGACGTAGTACAGTAATGTAGCCTAGAGATCTATATAGAGAAGAATATTATATTAATAGTTGCAATGTAATGATAGCAGTCCAGATTATCAATATCAAGTATTTGTAATAAAAACACTCATACCCAGTCATAATGAACGTAATTGGACATTCTTACCGACATATGCATATCAAAGTTTTTTATCTATTTATTAATAAAATTTAATAGTCTATACTGAGCTTAAAGGTGAACCATAATCCATAGATAATAATATTTATACAAGTTCTATGACCCTTACTTCTCTGTTCTGATGGTGGAATAAGACCTCAAATAAAGAAGTCATAAATAGTAGCCCAGTGTACACAAAAAAAAACCACTTGCAATTTATGTTTTGATCTCAGAGCTCAGTACTTCCAGTCGTAGTATTCTTTACACTCCACCATGCCTTCTAAAGATGTTTAGTGAAAGGTCCTTCATGATTATTGGCCCAAGGGCTTTGGAATGTTCTTCATGTTACTGTTTGCGAGTGTCCTTTCCTTGTCTACTTTTAAAGAAAGACTCAAACCCCACTTATTCCTATCATTCTAACTGCTCTTATTTTTTCTTTATTTCTTTTTCTGTTTTGTTCATTGTTCTTTTTCAAAAAACACTTCTGGAAGCACTGAATCTGTGTTATGCGCTCTACCACCAGTGGCCAACAATACCAACATAACCAGTAAGTAGGTGGTTACCCTGGTGTACCAGTCCAATCATCCCTTGGAAAGAAGAAAATTTGGGAAGAAACCTAGTTTATCCTCAATTTCTGTAGTAAAATGAGGCATTAGTCATTTACAGGGTTTGGATCCTAGGAATTTTCCAGTAACTATTGCACAGCTAGTTAGACTGAGCCAAATGGACAAAAGCAATAGATTAATCCAGACCATACCTGCCAATCCTACTGATTTTGGCGGTAGGCTACCACTTTTTCGACCTTCCTACCGCCTACCGCTTTTGCATGAAAATCCTACCACTTTTTGAAATTTAAAAAACCTCAAAATACGTACTGAAAGGGTGCTCGCAATACCCGATTTCAGCTTAATTGCTTGGGGCGAAATGGCTATTTTTTTTGCTCATCAATCTAAAATCAGGTAAGATGAGGGCGCGGGTGCATGGATTCTACCAACTCGGCCAGGGCGGGACAGCCTTCCGCTTTCGAGAGTCCAAATGTTGGCAGGTATGTGACATAATTGCCTATGTTGTGCAATTAAAGTGCTTATAGCTGAAACCTTCGTAAGCGGACACCTCCCGTAAGCGGACGCGGACACTTTTTGGTTTAGAATTTAGATTTTTTGTATTTTAATTTACCTCCCATAAGCGGACATCCTGGAAAATGTAATGATTTTTCAGTACAACGAATACAAATTTTTGTATAAAATCATCCATACTGTAATGACTGAGAATCATGTTACTGAACCAACTTCAAAAATGATAAACACTAGTTAGTAAAGTATAGAATACAGTGTCTAGACATCTGAGAGGCAATTCTTGCTGAGAAGACCGTGAAATGTGAGACATAAGGACGTATATATCTATACAACTGTGGCTCTCTATCAGTCGAAATTCTCGTAAGCGGACACCTCTCGTAAGTGGACACTTACGGGTGTCCGCTTACGGGAGGTTCAACTGTATTTCTCCTTGAACAATTGTACTTGTTTTACTGATTTAGTCAATAATAACCAATAAAACTGTTTTTTTGTTAATTTCAGTACATGAACTGAATATCAGCATAATTCTGCTAGGCTATTTCAGAAATTTAGTTGAAATAAATGTTATTAACAATGAAAGGTTTCTTCTTTAAATAAATACATAAGATCTTCCATTCATTTAGCTCAATTACTTCATTCAATTGCAGTGCATTGCAATGCATTTCACCACACTCGGCTCTCAGTGGCAACCTCCTTTAAGCAGATACATATCCCAGACATGAAGATTCTGCCGCTGAAAAACAATACAATATAATTTTTTTATGAATATCAATATTGGCGTAGGAAATTATGCTAGACACCCCAGCTGTTCACTTGTGTCTGAACTTTTTGCACTTAACATAAAAGGAGATAATTCATTATGTAGTACTACTATTTACTATGTGAATAATGCAAGACCAACATTAGATACTTGACTGTCTACCAGTAACTAATGTTGGTCTTGCATTATTCACATAGTAAATTAATATCCAGTGACAACTTAATCTGAACATCCTTACACAGTCAACTAATCTGAAAACTCTTCAGGTTGTCTACTTCATTTTGTCAGTTTTCTGGACAACTCATTTCAGAGAGAGTCTCAAGTTTTATGCACAAATTTTTTCCAATTTTTTAGAAAAGGAAGCATCCACTTTAGTTTTGTACTGAATGATACAGGGTTATTTGGAAATCTAAAGTTACCGTATAGGCCTAAAAAATTATTGTACATACTAAATGCACAATTTAATACATGGCCTTTTTCTGTGAACATTAGTGATATTCATTGGAGTTGTGATTCTTATTTGTCATGAAAATCACAAAGCCTTATCGGAGGTTCCAACCCTCCCGGTCTGTTCGGGAGTCTCCAGAAGTTTTAAGCAGTCTCTTTAGTTTTTGAAGCAATCTCCAGATTTTCTGTTAAAATTTAAACATTCTAACACCATAATGTGGCTTAGAATAATATTTAATCAATTTAAAAATATACTATTTTTAAATGAATAATTGCATATCGTTCTAAATTTATCGTAATTGGCATTAGTTAACTCCTTGTTGGACTGTTTTTTCTGGCCTTCCGTCATAAAACACAGTAGAAAGCATAGTATTTTAAGATCAGGGATGTAGCTAGAAAAATCTAAGAGTGGGCCGGCAACAATGTATGGGTGGGTGGTATGATGACTAAAAACAGTATTTTTACCATTTTCAGAGGCTTAGAGTGGGTAGTAGGTTGAAATTAGGCTGGATGGAAGGTTTTAAAATAAGCTTTAGGGTGGGTGGAACGTGTTTAGGGTGGGCGGCCCCGCCCACCTCCGCCCTGCATGATTACATCACTGTAAGATAGTGGACACACTTTGAAAAATCTCCTGAATTTTAGACCACAGAGGTTGTCAACAGAAAACATTGACTTTTTTTAATGCGTAATGGATACAAACATAAATTTTAAAGCCAAAAATATCTCTTTCAAGACAAATTGAAGTTTAACTTGCTTCTGTCCCATCTACAGAACATTTTACAACAGGACTGTGCTTAATGATTAATCCAAGTATGAGGCACTGACATGAAGAAAGTTCAAGAATGTGTTAATAAACTTGGAGGAAACAGTCCTAGTAGTATTATACCTGCCAACTTTTTTTGGCTCCAATGCGCGAGACAAACTTCAGCCTCATTACTAGGCCACATCTTCTCCTATTTCTATCTGACAAGCAAACCGACCATTTTTGGGCCGTTTCTGCCCAGATTCTCGCCGTTTTGGGGGCGTTTTTATCGCATTTTGCTCTATATTGCCTCTTGCGTGAGAAAAACTATTGAAATATCTGTTTATGAGTGAGAATTCTGCTAATGCGTGATAAAAATTATTTATGCGTGATACGTCAAAAATAGGCTCCAGTGTGTGAGACTCGCACATAATGAATGAGAGTTGGCAGGTATATAGTATTTTTATGCAGATTTAAGTAAAATATGGTATTTTAAAGGAATTGTACAATTTGACAGATAGAGTAGTCTGACCTTGGAATTATCTATTAAGATTAATTTGACCTGGATCTTTCAATCTTATTGTTTTGAATCATACATGTTGAAACATTCCGTAATTTCATCAAATCTGACTCACTGAATTTTGTAACAGTCTCATAAAAGGTTCTAGTGTTTTCATACAATAGTTGTACAGTCGACCTTCTCATTTACACACCCCTTGGGCTGGAAGGTGTTTGTAAATGAGAAAGTTCGTAAATGAGAAGGTTCATAAAAATGGTTAAGTGAGGCCTCCAAAACACTTATTTGTGTTTATTTTGTGTTCTTAGTTGTTAAACAAAGT
Source organism: Nesometra sesokonis (assembly GCA_025631205.1). NCBI lineage: Eukaryota > Metazoa > Echinodermata > Crinoidea > Comatulida > Antedonidae > Nesometra > Nesometra sesokonis. The sequence goes on from JAOTQE010115521.1 coordinate 7,179, forward strand.
TGTTTAAATGAACTAGGAGGAAAAAAATATGAAAAACAAAAACATATCAATGATAATTTATTTGATAATTACATCAGTGACCATTATTTTAATGACGTCATTGACATAATAGTGTTTGCAAAATAGAAGGTTTGTAATTGAGAAGTTCGTAAATGAGAAGGTTGACTGTATACAAAATATCCATTACTTGATTATAAAAAATGTGTATTCTTTGTCTTATCATCATCTAATCAGAGACAGTTCACATATTTCTTTAAGCTTAGTTCTTTGGTTCTTTATAATTGAAAAGTCATAATTAGTTTAGGACATTTGAAACAAAACCAGTTTAGTTATTTTTACGTTGGCATCCATCATGCATGTTTTTTTTTTATTATTCATTGCAAGTTGATTATGGTCCATGATGACAAATTGACATCATTGATCCTTCAGGCCATATGCATGATAGTATACTAAAAATGTTTAAAAAACCCTAAATTACTTGATAATTTAAAAATAATTCTGCTATGCATCCATGTCTAGTTTAGGTTGGTAAAACTTCCTGTCTTCATTTTTGTTCTGCAAATTTAAAAGTTTGGCAAATTGTTGACTGCTGATTTGAGATTCCTGGGCTTTGTACAGATTATAAAATAATACAGTTAACAATCAATAAAAATAAAATATTAATAACAATAACAACAATAATACCACCAAAGGAATGTCTTTCCATGGCAATCAAAATCTATATCATCATATAAGTGAGTCTTACGGAAATGACATTGATTTAGTAGAAAGAGAATGGTTTGAAACTTTAAAAAAAGAGGAAAATATTCCTCCACACTTTGTTTCTATCATCATGGCATGACTCTTAATATTAAATAGATGGTTATTTTGACTGATTTTGACAATCAATTGTCATTGACACTGATTGGACACTGATGGACCAAAATCATTTTTTGGGGTAAAATTTAAGGGAGGAAAGAGAAGAGGGAATTTAAGGTTGAATCTCCCTCTAGATTTTCCCCTGACAAAGCCAAACAAAACTGTAAGGAATAATCATCCAAGCTGTTGTTGTGAAACGCACCACTAAGCATTGGTTTGTACAGTATGTAGTTTGGTCAACAACAAAGAAATTCATTTGATTTTGTTCAACTAGATAGATTCATATTGAAATAACAATAATAAATGATACATGATTTAAGTCTCTGACACCTATGGTCTATTGTAATTTGTTTTTAATGCAGAACTATCTAGGAAACTGGATATATTATTTTGTTATTATTTTTTATTATGTTTAAAATAAATGAAAATAAACAATGTCTTGTACACAAGACACCAGATAAATAAGTTCATTTAACATTCATTGTGAGTAGAGTGAATGTTCAAGTTTTGGGAAAAGTTTGTTGCCACTTAAGATTCTATACTTAAGTCCCTTTTTTAGGTAGAGCTATAAGACAGCAATATTGCATTCATACCTGCCAACCCTACCGATTTTGGCTGTAGGCTACCGCTTTTTCGACCTTCCTACCGCCTACCGCGTTTGCATGGAAACCCTACCGCTTTTTGAAATTTAAGATCAAAATAAAAATATAGACAATGAAAAGCGTAAAAGACACCAAAAAAGCAAAAAAACGCAGTGAATTGGCACTAAAAATGAGCATTTCCAGCGTAAACCACCCAACAACGGAAAGCAGGGCGAAATGAGCTTTTTTTTAAAAATTTGCTCATCAAAGGAAAATCGAGTAAAAGGAGGGCGCTGGTGCACCTGCTTCGCGACGACGAGACGGCCTACCGCTTTCGAGAGTACAAATGTTGGCAGGTATGTTGCATTATTTGGTGAACTTCATCATTAGATCAAAGGGGTACTTTCCTTTAATGCTATTGCAGTGTGGGCATTTCATGTTACTGTAAACCACCTTAGATCCTTGGGTGTGTTTCTACCTTCAATCTACTCATGTTCCAACTTATTTTCCCCTCAGCAAAATCAGTTAAATGACCACCATCCTGGTGAGGATTACGTCACAATTACAGTACACATAAATGAAGAGCTCTCGATTTTGGGATGAGATTATAGGATTCGCTCGATAGTTTGTTTTACATTACAACCACAAGTTTTACCATATTTTTTTTCATGATCGCTTTCATTTTAGCAATGTTATTTGCTACTATCAGCCAGAAGCAAGCCATTTATTTTAAAAATTAATTTATTGACATGATGACGATGATTTTCAGCCATTTCTCCCATGATTAGGCCATGCTCAGGTGCGACACAGTGTTCCAAAACACCTCAGGTTAGGCGGCAGAACCTGTAGCAGCTTTTTAGGCATAATTACATCATGTTTCATGGGATTGGCATGTGAATGAAATGGATTAGGTACTCAACAGTTAGGTCTATGGAAAGATAATTTTCGAATGTTATTTTTTATTCAACGCGATGACAAAGTAAATTTCTCTTGTTAACAACAATAGTTCACATTCGATCATTCTCAGCCATCAAGCGAGGTTAGACCTAGGGTACTTGTTTTGTTGTGTCTAGCGATTGACCAAGATCACTCTGATACTTGGTATTTTTGTGTTGCAGCTAAATTGAATTATTGTTCAAACCCTCAATTTAAAGCATGTATTTAATAATCGGTTGTTTTTTAACTGGTCTTTACTGCCAAAAAATAATTAAATTTTTAATCGATTTTTCCTTCCACTAGAAACAGGCTCCTAGACATAATATAATTATGATGAATATACTGTCACACTATTTTCCCTGCTCTGTCTGAAAAAATTTGGTTGTATACTCCGTCTTGTGCAGTGAAGCATGTACTGTACCAAAACAAAAGTTTCACACTTAATACATATCCAATATTTTATCCTGTTTTAGTAGACTTGTACCGCCTCCACCAGAACAATATGATATGAGCTACCTTGAACGGGCTTTAGTCATTGAGTACTTACTGTACTGTATGCCCTGGTCCTAACTTTTCGGCCAGTTGATCCTTACTATCTTGTTTAATAAAACAAATACATTAATCAAATTTATTGTATTCCTTCCAACGATATCATACCAGTTATTTTTTTGTTTAATAATTTATTCTTTTATTTTAATTAAACAAAAATAATGGAAGTTTTTAACCTTGGACTAATAAAGTACTGTGTAAATGAGTAATAGCATAGTACTGTGTGAAGTAATTGAATTCCAATTTCGCACTGTAACCCGCTATGGCCATTTTTGCGTTTTTTGAGGCGGACAACATTAACCCTTGAATGTTGCGCTATTCATTTGGGCTTTGGGATCATAGAAATGCAGTCTTGGAATATTTTGCCTGAGAGTGCCACTAGTGTAGTCCATTTTGATAGCCCGGATTAAGTTCCAGATACCATAAGCTGTTTAAATATTTTCTCTGTATAAATTTTGGTTAGATATTGTCACTTAAAAGAAAGCCTCAATAGAAATGATCATTTAATTAATAAGAAAGGATCATAAGCTCACCAGTTTTGAAGAAAATTAAGAATCTTATCTGAAAATTTGTTCTCTCTCCCTAGGGTCATTCATACTGTATCCCATGCTACAAAAAGCTGTTGTTCTTCATTATACTCAATATACCGAACTTTTAACAAAGATCATCAAATGTAATTTTAGTAAATACAATGTACCATTTGTCTCCATAGGTGTGTTCATTAAGGATGATAACATAAAATAGTTTCGAAGTAATATTAATAATAATCATAATAAAGTAATGTAATGAAAATATATCTGAACAATCTTAAATCTCTTGATTGATGATGATAGTTATTTTATAGATGGATAGATATATTAACAATCATTTTTATATTGGAGTATTGGAATTACTCCCTTTTTTGGGAGATAATATTATTGTCTGATGTATCATGCTTCACTGGTCTGCCAACAATAGGTACAGTATTTCATATCTACTGTTTATGCGTTTTATGTTTTCTGTAATTTTGTTTTGCTGAAACATAAAGTGTTTCAAGGTAATGACGGGGTTAAAATGAAAATGAGCAGTGCATTCATGTTTACTGAGGTAAGTAATGTGATCATATCCTCCTAAATTATATTTTAAAAAACTAATTAAATTTTTTTTGCTGTCTTGTTTAATAAGCTATTATTGTTCAAGTGTCCTTCAAATCGTTCCAGGTTGATAAGGTGTTAAATAGTTCAAAACTGTTTATGGAATGGTTCTGGTCTTTCACCTTCTGACCTACCAAGAGCGACCGATCATCAGGTCTGCACTTTGACTCTTATTTTGAGGTCTATGCTCGCACTACCCATTCGCAGAGTCGCCAATGGCTACTAGAATTATTCTTTGGTGCAAATAAAAATGTCCTTGGCGAAAACGTAAATCTTCAAAAATGGGTTAGATTTGGTCAACCTTTGGTCTGGGTTGCAGCCAGGCTAGGCTATCGATCAGATCAACATAACCATCGTGATCCATCGCCAGACAACACAAATTATGATACGGATGATAGGCCTTCTCAATATGACATCCTCGCTGACAGGCCGAATTTTGTAAATATGCTGGACATCGGAATAACTGACTGTATGATCTTATTTTTTTACGCATTTTAATTTTTAAAGTAAGTTCTGATTCATACAAGACGAACAATTCGTGGATCCCATTTTTGCTAATTTGTAAACATTTTGAAATGGTCACCATTTCTAGGCCTAGGCCTAGCAACCGTCCGTGGTCCGTTTCTCTCCTAAGCTAGGACCAAGGAATGTAGAATAGCGAAATATGGCAGCACGTACATTGGTTCTGTATGTTGATATGTTTTGAAAGAGATTTACCCACAGTTTATCAATAAATATAAAGTATAAGCGTAACACACAACAACATACATGTAATATGTATCCTCCGACGAATTTTATATTTTTAAAAAGTGTTTAAATTATAGTATTTAAAATTTGGCTAAAGACTGTGTTATTTAGTGGAAAAAAATTGGCCATCTTTCGCCAATTTTGGCGAAGGAAAATTTGATCTTAGCGTGAGCGTAGGAGGTGTATATTTTGTCTATCACTAGTAGTAGGACACATCGCATGGATTTAATAATAATAAATTTTGTTTAGATTTTAAAAAAGGGAATTTAAAAGAGCAAGTTAAGAAAAAATTGTAAATAATTAGACTGTTAATTTTAATTGTACAAAACTGAAATGTTTGAAAAAAAAAACAAATAGGCCCTGTTATTTAAATCAAACTCAAGACCTTTACTTTGTAGAACACTCCTGTTAAACGATGTGTTAACCATATAGCTGATTGCTATCAGAATTATTGTACATTGCTAAATGAAATCCCCAGTTGTTTTTTTAGTTTAGTGGGAACACTAGGTCTAACTTAAAAAGGAGGCGATGAAAGTTTGTTGAAAATCAACTCTAATTTATGTACAAAATTTCATGCACATCCCTTCAAAATTGGTGATGCTGGATGTAAAGTTCTGATTGCAACAACAACATCACTAACAACAAGAACATAACTATTAAGTTGTATGGTTTGTGCGAACCGAAAGAGGGCAATTCAGCATGAAATTAGTTCTAATTTTATCCTAATTTCTTTCAGTGGGTTTTGTTTTTACTTGAACTTTCTAACACATTCAGCACCAGGATGTAAATGGTGTTTATAACTAGTAATTACAAATTGTAAGTGAATGCTGCAAAGCAAATCCTAGAACATTCCCCTGGACTTCCCTAAAAATTCACCCTCTATCTATCGTCCCCCTTCCGCCCCCATCCTTTCCAAAAGTCTGTATCCTCCCCTGCTTCCCTG
>JAOTQE010115553.1:0-24814 GCA_025631205.1 Nesometra sesokonis
GCAAAGCATGTTCTTAGCTAACCAAGTTTGGACTTCTCTGACACACAATTCAATGGCCAGTTTGGCTTCATCATATCCCTCAGCACTGGGTTTGAAAGAAAAAGAAAGCTGTGTGTCATCTGCATAGGCATGAATATAACTCTAAATACAGTAACTGATACTATAAATATAATAAGTTTTGTTTCAATCATTAAAATACAATATTCTACATAGAATATCTAATACTATACTACTATATCAACTCTGTGTAGGTTTTGTTTCAAAGTCCTCTACAGGTGAATTATTTTTCTATAAATTTGAAATTTCCTTTTTCGTCTCGAATTTCATGAGATCTTTCATAATCTTCTTATCCACGTGGCTCAACATGACGTGCGTTTACATGAAGTAATCTTCGTAAACTTAAAACCACTCGTAGTCGAAACCGATCGATGATATTAGCATCGCTATGTGATTCTAAAGTGCAGGCGTTTCGATTGATGCTCGCAAATTCAATATCTACTGACTTTATATAAGAGGAGGTTTTGAGAATTGCGAGGCTTGCCATTCACGGTACACATTGATTTAACATACGAATTTATTGGATAGAGGTCGTGTCGTTAATTATAGGCTAACATGCGTATGCTGAACAATGCCTAGGGTCGAACATTCATATTAGGAGGCCGACATCTTAACAGAACAGGTTGTAAATAATACGGGTGTGCGTGTATGTTTACCTAATTGTTTAAGCCGTACTTTATTTGCTATTAGTATTATCTAATAATAAACCAATATAGGCGCTCTGGCACTATTGTTTGCTATTGTTCACTATTGTTTGCTATTGTTTGCTATTGTTTGCTATTGTTCACTATTGTTTGCTATTGTTCACTATTGTTTGCTATTGTTCACTATTGTTTGCTATTGTTTGCTATTGTTCGCTATTGTTCGCTATTGTTCGCTATTGTTTGCTATTGTTCACTATTGTTTGCTATTGTTTGCTATTGTTCACTATTGTTCACTATTGTTTGCTATTGTTTGCTATTGTTCGCTATTGTTTGCTATTGTTCGCTATTGTTTGCTATTGTTTGCTATTGTTCACTATTTTTCGCTATTGTTTGCTATTGTTTGCTATTGTTCACTATTGTTCGCTATTGTTTGCTATTGTTCGCTATTGTTCGCTATTGTATGCTATTACTACAATCATTAATATAATTGTTATTAATCATAATATTACTGGTATAACAAATTTCTACGCGCGCGTATAGACGCTTATATTCGTTTGCGTGGCCTTCAGTACACACAGATAACACATTGCCTCTGGTGTCGTTGTCAGAAAGTAATAATTGCCAAACTAAGCTGTAGTTGTAAATTTAATAGAGGATAAATTTTTGCTTTATGTGATGAAGGAAAAAAAATCTTAACTTGCTTAAAAATAATATGAATTATATATATAAAATACATGTGTACAATATAATAATATATGCATATTTTCCCAGCTAGGGAAGGCAGTAAGGAAAGTTGAGGAATTTCTGTCCTTTATAAAAAATCAAACTGGACTTCAGAATTAAACAAGGTTCAACACATTCATTTTACTATTACATTTATTTCTATTACTCAAAACATGTCATGATAGGTATGCCTATTATGTTTATATTGACATACGAGACTTGCCGGTCCTCAGTTCGGTCAAATGCATCATCACTATCTTGCATTACGGCTAGAGTGTCCAAATACAGGTTAATAGCCTGCTTTTCGACGTTAAGCAGTTGGTCCTGTACCAACACCACATGGCTCATGTGCACGTTAAACGCCCAGTATACTCTTTGAAAAAAGAGTAGTGGGTTGTCTAGGGTTGTACAACCTAATCACCTCAAGAAAGAACCCACTGTAAATAAATCCACTTCTGACATACATATATAGCACCGAATAAATCAGATCAATCTGTAATCAGATGCGATTCTTATCTAAACAACTAACTGACAGACCGATCGATCGATCCACCGACTGACCAACCGATCATTGAACGAAATATATTACTGGCAATATATGTTAAATTTGAAAGAAATATAACTACTAGATTTTGCAAAAAAAGAGCACAGCAAACCGACAGACTAACAGATAAACGAAGCTCATGCATTGAAGCATCTAAGACCTGGGTCCTACTAAGAAAATTACAGACAACCCATGGGTCCTACTAAGAAGATTACAGACAATCCACGGGTCCTGCTAAGAAGATTACAGACAACCCACGGGTCCTGCTAAGAAGATTACAGACTATCAGAATTCTCCTGACTTTCCAGTATTTCTGATCCATCTCTCAGGCTCCGGAAATATTAGCACTTCTTCCAGGAAGATGATATTCTTAGGGGTTTCCACTGTTTTATCAACTTTTCTAGGGCCTAAATGTTCATATTCATTTAATTATGTATTACGATGAATCAGCATTTCCAAATCTTATTTGATTTTGTTGGGTTGAAGATAACGAAGTTATTAACTATACTTGCACAGACCAGAATGTGTTTTCCTTACTTGGACCCATCATGGAGGTATGGAGCCATTGAAATTGATAATGTGTATGCAGAGCAATTCGATAACTTTATGTATGTTATTAATTTTATGGAGTATACTAAGTCTTGTTCTTAAATCTTTTATGAGTTCGGAGACGATATTTTGAAGCAATGTTATGTCAACGTTTACTGTGATGCCATAATGTTTGATCTAGAACTAAGTAAATTGCTGTGTTTGTAGTGCAGTCAACCTTGGTGACTAAGACGTTTACATTTAAAAGCAAGTTATGTATTTTGAGATTTTCTAAAACCATATTATGTTCTGTTTTTCTCACGGTTTAAACGGGGTATTACGATCATTGAGTTCAAGACCTACATGACATGATACGTGTGTTGCTTAAAAACTATCACTGACACCAAATACCAGAAAGAAAATGTATTAAATTAAATTCGTCGCTTTTTACTCATTCATTGACAGTTGTTTCAACTAAATCAAGTTGACATTTACACAGGATACATTAATAATTATTCAATTAATAACACAGTCTCCAGGTTATTGCAAGAACAACAAGACAAAGTCATCGTAAACGATTACACCCTCGCCTATGTTTTGGAAGAGATTACTTATAAAACGAGGGAAATCGGATGAAAATTAAATTCAATCTGGAGAATTAGAGTTTAATTTGAATGTTGGGTGAGTTTGCAGGTCTGCTGAAAACTTATTTAGGTATTTTTATCCTAATAACCACTTAAATGACCTTTGACCAAAATTTCGGATCACCATGGTTGGCTTTATAGAGGACAGTAACCCAGTTGGTCCAGGTTGGTTCCTACATTATCTGAACATTTGAAGTAAATTGGACCAATAGTTTAGGAGTAAACAGACAAATACAGTATAAAGACAAACAGACAGAGATACAACCCATTTCACTACTATATCAAGGTGACAGTGTTCAAAGATTATCAACAGTGACAATAGCCATCTGCTGCTGTCAAAAAAAGCACTCAATTCAGAGAACATTAGAGGGCAGTAGTGGCAATTGCATATAGATTCGAATCCATAATTCACATGGTTAGATGGATCAGCACCAAACCTCGGGAGGACCTAGATATGGTTGGTGCTAAAATTCTCTGAAATCGGCCAAGTAGTTTTTGAGATATGCATGCAGACAGACACACGGACACACACACATACAGACAGACGGAGGTCATTGCAATACCCCTCCCCACTGTAGTGTGGCGAGGGTAATAATAAAAGAAATTGATAAGTGCAATTACGCATGAAGAAGCCAAAAAGCAAAACTGGATGCTTTAATTCAGGTTCCACTAGGAAACAGAATAATTCAATTTGCATGGCGCATTCAAAGTACGATTAAAAGACAAGACATTACAGAGAGAAGGAACGAGAACACAGGGGAAGGTAGAAAAAGAGAGGGTGGGCTACATTAGCTATAATTGTAAATTCGTAGTTACTTTAGAATGAAATGTTACCTGTCAAGCTTTTTCATTGTCTTAGTTATTATGAAACATATAAAAGTAGCATCGCTATTAGCTGGAGTGGTTGTAAGTTTAACTGTCAATATCATTGACTTTCAACGTATAGTTCGGCATGTGAACCCAACTTTTGGCCAATTGTTTTCTATATGACAGCTCTTGTGTAAAATATGCTGGTATCAGTACTGTAATTATGGGCCAATCAACATGATGGCATGTTTTAAAGGCAGTCTACATTTGGGTAGATATAGGTTACATTTGAAAGTGTTGCATAAAGGATAAATATAGGATATAATTGATGTGCATTGTTATTTTAATGCCACCGGATATAGGTAATGTATCTGTTTGAACATTGCATTGTTGTTATTGAGTGAATATCAATCATCGATATTTCTTAAACCAGCTGGGTTTGTTTATTTAATTCTTACTAGCATGACGTCACACTCTGGTCATTTCATTTACATTTCTAATCATATAATAAATACATATCGTAAGCTTACTTTAATCGCCTCCTTAACATTTTAACCTTACTGAAATGTTAAAATGCGATCGGAATAAGGAATAAACTCAAAGATCAAGGCATGAATATGATTTAATTCACGATGAATATGACTTAATTAAATTCTCAATAGTTTTGATCACTTCATATATTAATTTATATCATCTAGTTGTGACTCGTTTGTATCTTAAATCACCGTAGTTATTTTACTATTTGAAGTGACTATCTTGAGAGTGACAATAGCCCAGTCGACCACTCTGGTGGTTGTCATAGTTCTGTGCGTAGGATTTGTTCTTATTTGATTTGATTTATTCGTTGATGTGGGAACACCAGAGATAACCTACGGAAGTCCGAAGTAATCTTATTTCCAGTTGGGTCCTTTTGGTGCTGATTGGTCAGTACACCAGTAGAAAATCCCCTACTCTTTTTCGAATAGTACACTGTGTAATTTAACGTGCACATGAGCCGTGTTGTACTGCTTTACGTCTCATCCGAAAAACGGTACGCTGTAAACTTCCATTTTGACCCATAGCCGAAACACAAGTGGGAGTGAAGTGGTGAACCAATGAATCTCCACGGTTTAATACACAGCACAGTGATTTCCTCCAGCTAAACCAACTGAGGTAAATGCCACCCTGAACCATAGAAAACTCGATGATGGCGAGTGCAACGTCACTGTACCCGATTATCGTGCTTTATCGTATTGTATCAATTCACAATGGTAGTATCATTGAAGATATTCTCTCTGCAATTCGTCATGAATCACACATGTTTTATACAGTTGTATTCTTCAATAACATGTATTCTGCTTTGAACTATAACTGTGTAAATTAGTCACATGTGATGAAAATCACCTAGCCACTTTTTAGTGGGAGGAAAAATGCAAGTAAGTACTTAGCAAGTCTTTCGGAAGATAGTTAAGTCGTCTGTGAAATGAAAAGTAATAAGTGATTTTCTCACGATGTGCTGTCCAGTCACCACCAGAATGGTTCCTTTGGAAACAAGTTTGGACTTAATTTGTGGTTCAGACTCGAACAATTTAATCTAATCAAGTCTTTGTTATGGTGATTCGTTAAACATGTTGAACACTTATACATGTATGGAAACTATATTCCAGTTTTGAGTTTAAAACGGTAAATTTTACTTCTTCAAACAGTTCATGTTATTGAAAAAATTAATTGAAAAATGAACATTGTTTTCAGATAAAAATGTTCAACATCATTAGACTTTTGCCTACTGGTTATTGGATCATTATAGTATCTTTATTTAGTAAGATGCAACAGAACTGCAAAAACACATTAACCTGATCATTATTTTGAAAATGAGGTGACTAGAAGCACATCTTTTACTTTGTCTTTTATGTTTGTTTTAAGCATTATTAATTTAGACAAAGATAAACATTTCTCAAAAGTTGTTTTTTTTTTAAACTGTATGTCACTTACGATTATTTTCATTGGCTACTTGATCAGTCAGTCGGTATGTGTTTACTACATTTTCTAGATCTGATAATGCATTGGAATTGCTTTCAAATTCAGCAGGCGTTCTCAGTAATGTCCGCCAGTCATCCCATTGGCTACTTGATCATCAGTCAGTATCTGTTATATTTACTATTTTTTCTATATCTGATAATGTAGTCGAATTGCTTTCAAATTTAGCAAGATTTTTTTCAGTAATTTCTGTCAGCTTTATTCAAATTTAGACACAGATAAACATTTATCATAAGTTTTTTTTTCGAATCCCTACGTCAATCTTACTGTCTTTTCGAAACTGTACGTTACTCTATCTGTGTCTCAGTTACATTTTTTCAATTCAATTCTAACAACTCTTCATTTCATCTTTATGAATATATATGGTAGAATAAAAGATTATTAAAATGTTTGTCTTGATCAACCTCTATTCCATTATTACAAACAAGTAGTAATAGAACTATGTAAAATCTTTCAACACGTCAATAATTAATAATTGTTTACTTGGTTTTCGACATGGCCATGGTTTCTTTTCCATCTGGTGGATATTTTGTAGGATTGGATCCAAACATTTACACATTTACAGGCTAATTTTCATTTACAGAGCTAATAGTTTTGAGCCAACGCCTTTTATTATAGTTAAAGGTTAATTTCCACTTTAAACCAAGTAGTTGGTAGTCTTTAGCCTACGTCTATTATGATGGGTCATGACACGCTGCCCTTCTCTGCCTCGTAAACTATTGGTGGCCTAAGATACTGTCATATATGATCGGTATTCAAATTTTCTCAACATGAGACAATCACAGTCAGCAGTCTACTCTTATTAACGTTGTATAATATGTGTGTACTTCAATAATAATGCTTTCATTAATCGATTGTCTGTCTACAGCGACGCCTCAATTATTGTTTTCCTTCAATTCAATTCGTATATCATTTTACTTGTAATCTATTTTAGGCGTTCGCTTTACATACAAATCAGATATAAACAGACATGCAAGAGAGAATCCTTAAAAGAAAATCTTACGTAGATGTACAGGGCATAACTAAACAGGGAGAGCTCCCTGAACTAAGTAAGCACAGACATAATAACACCTTCATACATCCTTACTGTTTCCTTGATGGTAAAATTGTAAATTTGTATAGGCCTAATCACTTAACATGTCCAATGTCCGATACTATGAAGACTTCAGTTATCTATTCGCAACAGTTTCATCAACCCCAAGATGAGACATGGTATTGGCTCTGGTCATTATCCGGTTATAATTACATCAAACACTACACTTTAGAAGGTGTCAAAGAAATACCCCCCCCCCCCACCATGAATGAATCTTTTAAAGGCTATCAAAAGAAAACAATCAATTCCGAGAGATAACAGAAGACAAGATGGAATCACTAAAAGAAACAGCACCCATAACAAATCAACTTTAGCAATAATTAAAAACCCGGATGGAACAAGTTGTAGATAACATCTGTGGGAGGAGAATATTTGGCAAAAAAATAGCAGTGGATAACTGACATGTTAGAGATGATGGAGCACCGCAGAAAGGTGAACGACCACATCAGCTATGAAAAATACAAAACTCTATGTAGAAACATGGAGAGAAATGCAGAAGTGTAAAGGAAATTTACTATCAGGAGCTTTGTGAGGAATTTGAGAGACTAGATCTCAACAGAAAAAAGAAAGACACGAAAAGTAAAAAGCACAAAGTCCAACTAGAAACCAGACAGAAAGAAGGAGTAATACTCCAAAATGAAGAGGAAATTATAAAAAAAGATGGGAACAGTAATAGGAGATGAACTTTTCATGTATGATAAATAACCACCTAAAATAACAATCAAACAGCTTCCTAATAACAAGGCCCCTGGGGAAGACGATCTGCCAGCAGATACTTGAGAGAACTTGGGCCACGAGGAATGCATCAGATGCCAAACTAATCAATCTCATCCACCATTTCGGTAAACTTCCTGATGATTTCCTAGTGAGCAACTTCACCACAATTCCAAAGGTAGCAAAGGCAACACAGTGCAAAGACTGTACAATCAGTTTGATACCACATGCATAGACAATTCTTCTCAAGATCATGCGTACTAAGATCAACCTTATAGTTAAAATCCAGCTAGGTGGGAAACAACTTGAATTGAGAAAAAGAAAACTGACCTATGCAGAACATAATCTCAGACGCAGTGGAGTTGAGCTTGAGTATAATTATCCAGATACTTTACAGTTGTTTACATTTTTTCATCATTAGTACACTTACCAAAGGGTAAGCCTAGAGTTTTATGATTTTGTTTTTTTTTTGTATTGAGATCTATAAACTGAAAGTTATAAACCATTAAAACAATCTTAGTTGGCATACCCAGAAAATGTTTCAGAAAAGGGACGTAGCTTTACAAAACACGATTTTCTTTGGTCCATGACATTATTATAGTCTTAACAACTATTATACGTTTCATTCTGCCCATCATAGTCTGCCATATGACACGGTTGTATTAATTTGTTCAAACATAAATTTAGTTTGTCTATTGATGGGACGCTAAGGTTAATTAGGTCATAAATGGTATCATGTAGGAAGGACCCAATTCATTCGGACACGTGGTGGGCTAATTTATTAAATGTGCAGCTGCTGTTTATGACTGGTAATGACGATTGTGATAATAATGATAATGATAAAAATGATGATGATGATGATGATGATGATGATGATGTTTTTTTTTTCAATTTATGTTGTGCTCAATCTAACGTTTGCCGTTTTTGTGGTCGTGTAGGCCTACACATCCTATTAAACTATCACGCTGGTTAATTACGTAATCAAATGCTTCATAATATTGTCAGACATTAAAAGAACAAGAACAATCGATTTTTTTTTTTCATTAGAAGGTATTAGAGACCTCAACGCTCGTTTACCTCATCTGGTGTCCGAATAAGTATACACAATGGCCAATACAACAAATTTGTTCAGCCTCCAATAGTTTACATATTGTTAACTTAACCCGTTTAAATATAGCTTAGACCCAGCCCTGGTAAATACAAAAGGTTGTCAGGTCTATGCAGTAAACTACAGAAACAATAGTACTCTTCTTAGTTCAAACTTGTTGTCAATGTTGGTAAATAGTTACCCGACTACCAGGAGAATCGTTAGTCAGCTGCTTCCAGTGAATTATTATTAGACACTGCATTGATGGGTTGAAATGTATAGAACACTATCGTGGTTATAGATACATTACTCGTGTTTTGTCTATTTCATGTACAACCATTACATTTTTATTACTTAATATTTTTAGAAAGTTCAACATTAGTGTCTCAATATTATTTTAACTCCGATATAAGATGTATTGAAGCTATTGTTCGATCGATTCATCAAAATTTAATGTAACAAAAACAGATATTTCAGATATATAATTAATTATTATACTGTAAAATTTGTATTACCATTTGTTATGGTTAAATTGAATTATTTGTTGTATATGTTTGTATTTTTACTAAATCGATGAATGAGGTCGCTCGAGTCGGAGCTCTCGAGTTGCGATATTTTTTTTAATGAGTACGTGTCGAGCAACTCAATGTTAACCGTACGATCACTGTTTTCTTCTTTCGAGGTTAGAAATTTTCGATCATGTTTATTCTTATTGATCAAACATTTTATGTAGTCAGTAAGAATAATAAATTGCACCAATAAAAAAATGTAGGTATTGTGGTTTATGAACAAAATTTATTGAGAACAATGCAACTACAGTAAACTGTATATAAAGGCGAGGAAGTGGTGTCATTATGTTAGGTACCATGAATTAGATCGTGACTCAAGGATAATTAGATTTTGAAATGTATGTAGAGATGTTTTGATATAAAGAGCAATTGTATTGTTTTTATTGATAACGACGATTATGTTTATCGCTCTGGCCTTGCTCTTTTTTAAATAGGTAAACTTTGACATTACTTACCACGACACTGACAATTTACATGGTGTTTAT
Organism: Nesometra sesokonis; assembly: GCA_025631205.1. Classification (NCBI taxonomy): domain Eukaryota; kingdom Metazoa; phylum Echinodermata; class Crinoidea; order Comatulida; family Antedonidae; genus Nesometra; species Nesometra sesokonis. The sequence continues at coordinate 9,912 of JAOTQE010115553.1, forward strand.
TATTGTGAGGTCGACAACGACGACGAAGATGAAGTTGACGATGACGATGACGATGACGATGACGATGACGATGACGATGAAGATGATGATGATGATGCTGATGATGATGATGATGACGATGATGATGATGATGATCAGGGACGGATCCAGCCGGGATGGATCAACCGAAAGGGGGAGGGGCGCACTTTCCACTCCGGGTGGGTGTGGCTTCCAACTTAATCTTGAAGAGCAAAAAAAATTAAAAAGGGTAAATTCCCCAATTTTGTGCCCTAGTACCCCTATTTTGACCGTATTTTGGGATTTTAAGGAATATTTTTGACCCGGCGCACCTAATATAAGGGGGTAGCAACTACATTTTGACGATAATGGGGGTGGGAGGGGTGTTGCGCCGGAATCCGCGCCTGATGAGGAGGATGATGATGATTATGACGTTGACGTTGACGATGACGATGATGTTGTTGATGGTGATGATGATGATGATGATGATGAAGATGAAGATGATGATGATGATGATGATGATGATTATGATGATGATGATGATGATGATGATGATGATTTTAATGTTTCTTTGAAATCACCAACTTTTTCATAGTTGTTATAATAATACGTTAACTGTATTGCGACAATCCATATTTTTCTCCTTTTTATTTTCCGTTGATTGAAGCTCATAGCTTTGTTCGTATTTCAAATTTAGTTCTAATCTACTTCAAACAATTCGTCTAATGCGTTGCCAGGTAACCAATACTATTTCATCCATCAACGCTTTTTCTAGATAAACGGTGTATTATTATATATTTATTTTTAAACTAAGAAATAATAACGTGTTTACTACTAAAATATATAACATGTAAAATTATGCAAAACAAGTAATTAATTTATTTGTACTATTGGCTACGATGGTGATGATGAAAATTTTAAAAAAATGACTACAGGTGCGACGCTGTTATTATTTTTAATATTATTAAGTTACCGATAAAGGCCGTAATAATTATGAAGCATACAGTATAAGGATCGCAACGATTATAACATACACAGCGACCAGGAAGATTACGACGGCGGAACGACCATCATGGTGACGACGACAACAGTTGTGACGATTGTGATGCCGAAAACGATTGCGAAGTTTACGAGGTCAACATAATAATAATTAATTATTATTAACGCCGGAAATAGCGAATTTTACTTCGCTGACACTGACGAACATTACGAAGCGATAACTACGACGTCGACCACGACCCCTAGAGTAACGACGCAGATCCGCGATTGTTAAGACGCCATTAACAAACGCTATAATTTTGACACTGACAACTGGGATGATAAGAACACCGACAGCTTCCGAAATTGTTCCAACAACGACGGCACTCATTATGACACCGACGACGATCCCGAATATTATGACGCCACTGACGACCACGAAGATTACGATGCCGTTAATGACAGCGATGAATACGACAACAATACGATGATAAATTTGCCAAAATCATTATCACGGCATGACTTACAAAAAGATGTGGTTAGAGAAACGGCACCAATAATTATTTCACTAAAAACACTAAGTGTATAATTTGTTAGTTGTATGCTAAAATATTTTCTCCAAAAACAACGAAAAATCTAAATAATTTTTACGCGTAGTGACATTAAAATGGTAATTTCTCTCTTTTTTTTTCTTTTTCAATAACTCTTACCGGCTAGTATTTTGTATTGACATTTAAAGGCCATGGCAAAATTCAAACACGTATGTTGGAGGATATATGTCTGGCTCAGTGGAAATAAATATTCCGTTTGTTAATATTTTAATACATTTTCATAGACCAATTAACATTATAATATGTATTGGTGATTATTCTTATGCATTCGTTTTAAGTATTAGCCCGTAACCAAGGTATATGCAATTAATTCAATTGATTGATCTTTTATTGAATTGCAATGTCGACACATTAAGCCTTATTGATCTTTTTGTAAATTGACACGAATAAAACCAAAATAAATATTACTCAGTTTTTCGTAACATCTCCCTCTCTACCTCTTCTTCCTTTCATCCCTCAGTTCATCCATTCATATTCACTCTATAACCACTTCCGTTGTTACTACTGTATCATAAATTATGTTTAAATAATTCTTATTTATGAATCGTTTGGATTACAAGATCTGTCTGTCTGTCTGATGAAAATCTTACAAGTAACAAAATCAAAGTGTTCAAATTCAACGCAATTGAGGTATGCCTATCATTTGAAGAAAACAACACACCCGTTTCAGATCAATGATGATTGGGCTGAGATGCTAAATTTTTAGAATGTTGCACCTTTAGACGATCGAAAATGACGTCCTTTTACGTTATACAGTTTGTTTATGAAAAGTGTATCAATTTAATGCAATTCAAGCATTACTGTATTACTATTTGAGTGTGAATCATGGTTGGTGCTGAGATAAGAAAACTTCAGAATAATGACACCAGACGCACGGAGCTTCAATTTATCTTAATTGGTAAATTGGGGTATGATTTTTTAGTATAAAAAGAAAAAAAAACTAACCTCAGCTTCATTCCGATGACGCTGAAGTGAAAAATATATTATAGAAAGAGGCATATCTGTATGTTCAGAAATGACACTTTCTTCAATTAAAGTTTACGTAATTGAAGGATTGAGGTGTAAACATGATGTTTGGGGTTGCTACATAAGGGAGTTCCAACCAATGTGGGTTGCTAGAAAAGAGAGTTCACCGAATCATGAAACCCCAAACTGCGGTATCGCCTCTGGACCCGGGAAAAGGGAAACTCATGAACAATTTAACTCCAAACGTAGGAAACGATCCAGGGTGTTGCGTTAGGGGCGCGGCGCGCGCTTCCAGCATGCTTTCACTTTTTGTTTTGCTTTAGTTTTTTTTTAGCGGCGACATCTACCACCAGCCTGTCACTAGCCCTTTTCTGAAATCCTGGATTCACCCCTAACGAAGGTAACTGTAAGAAGTGAAGAACTCTGGTTTCAGAAACATTTCCGCAATTTGCTAATTAGTGATGTCATCTTTATACAGACATTTTAAAGACTATTGGAAGAGATTTTGAATATTGAGTACTATTTAGCAATGGTCGGCTTGTAATTTATGTAACACTTATTATTATATATTGCTTCACATTATCAATTTACTAGATTTCCCTCAGAATTTCAGGGGAATCAGGACCATTTCTTCTCGATGCGCCCCTGCCAGATCGTCATGATGGTGTGGGGGAGATTTGAATTACGAATACTTTTAAAGACCGACTCCTAATGTATAATGAACACGACAGACTAGCGAGTGCAACATTAAATGTTGCTAACAGAAACAGAAACTCCTCCCATTCCCATTGCAATGCATGTTGACAGAAGAAGGTAGCGCCCGTTTTCGGGCAGCTAAGACACGACGGGATAGTCTTATGAATGTGTACCATCTGTTCCACAGCGCATTGAGACCTTATTTTGTAAGGTGCTATATAAATCTTATAATAATAATTATTATTATTATGTTTGTTATAGGCCTACAAACTGTTGTAAACTTTAGTTCAATAATCAAATGTCATGTTCACATCGTTCTTGATTCGCCTCAAAATGCAATTACTCCAAAGGTGCAAGATACATAAGGAAGAGGACTTTAATTGTTTTGTGACAAGATAATCGTTCTTAATGATTCATGACTATTCATAGGAGAGAATCTTAAGTTCACTTTATCTAAAATAAATTGAGTTGATAATGCACGATATGTTACATTACAATTGATTTATATATTTTGCAATCTTTTCATATCTTTTAGATGTATAGTCAGGTGATAACAAGGCCCGTGATGGTTGTATTTATGTGAATTATGCACAGTACATTTGTTTGCCGACTTCGACTTTGCTGTTCACCTCGAAATATAGGTCCTAATCGATTGGAAATAGTACAGATCCGGCAGCTAATCATAAAGTAAATTTGGCGCGAAATAAGGTAGACTTGGCTGGAAATGAGGTACATATTTAACAGGGATGCTTACGGAATAAACATTGATTGGAACATTCATGAGTTCATTTCGCAATCAACAAGTAACGGTACCCTCAAGCGATGATGAACTTATCAACACAAACGAAAATTCAATAACGTGCTGAAGGAAATTAACGATGATTACGCGTCCATTTTGAGACGTATCCAGGGCGCACGCTCTACATACCGCGCTAGCTCATTCTATTTTTGAAAACAGTCGATGGAACTAAGAATACCCTTACGTATACAACACGGAGTAAATGCAATGAAAGGGAGTAAATATTTATTGGTGAATTCATAATTATGGAAAATAAAATATGGATAACGTTATATGTCGCCTGTTGGGGCTTGTGTATGCTATTAGCTGAAGAGATATTGGCAATTAATGACCATTTAGGTCATAAACAGATAGATAACACGTATTGCGGTTTACATGATACAAATAGTATAAAAAGGATATATATAGGCGGTTTGTTCCCTCTTACTGGATATACATTTCACTCCGTACGGGGTCGCTCGGAATTAGAAGCTGCAAGGTATGCCTTGGATTTCGTCAACGAGCAGAGTAGTACTGAAGGATTTGCATTATGTATGTTCCATAACGACACAAAGGTAAATATAACTCATTTTATATGTCGATTTTTAAATTATACACACCTTTCATTTACAAGATGTACACGCTATGGAATTATGGAGACCTTGACAAAAACAAATATAAATAATTAAATATATGCCTGATTATTCTTTCAATTAATATTCCAAGCTGGACTGTCCACATAGGTCTATAATACATAAGTCGTTTCGTAACAAACCATAAAGACAATATATAAATTATATGTTTTAGCAATTGGACTATTGGGATATTTGTAGTGAAATACGGTAATATCCTAAACGTATCACGTAGTTCTCGTGGGCGCATTCACGAGGCGTAGTTATCTCGATGACTTAAGTTTTTACTCAGGCATACGCTATCCACCGCAGCGTCTCATAACTTCCAAATTACAAAATTCCACTTTATAATCGCCTGGCTCATTACGAACATCATCGATACAAACAAACTCATTTTAATTACAAATGTGTTCTTATGTTACACTTGTTAGCTGATATTAAAACGACAGCCCAAGTTATCCCCCTAGACTAGATCGGAAACAGAGAATAATGAAGTTGAAATAAAACCTAAATAAATAAAAACTTGAAATGTCAACATATGACGATTTAGATATACTAATGAAAACGTATCACTAAGGAATTAACTTTTGAAATATACATTCGCATTATATAGAACGTCAATGGACACAATATATCATCGTCATATCGCAAATGAGTTGCAGACTTAAGTAACTTAAGTCAAAACTAACATCCTGTAGGCCTATAGTATCTCACCCATGAGATCTCCTGGCATCGGTTCAGTTCAGTTGTTTAATTACGTTGTGGTATATAATATATATTGTATGTATATTAATAGTTCAGGTAGAGTTTTTGTTTGATATGCCGGGGCTATTTCCGAGTGGAATATTCAACCATACTCTCAGTCTCCTTTCGGAGCATGTCGATAGAGCGTAGTAGAATGATGGGCCTTCCTCTCGGAGCATGTCGACAGAGTGGCGTAGTGTGATGTGCAATGTACACTATGGTCATTCTGGGTCTTGGTCATCGACCCATTGTGTGGGGTAATTGTGGTATGCTGGCTGTAGACCTTTTCTAAATAATTTAATCTGGACCATGAATTTTAGTTCAATATACTCTACTCTTTATTCGACGTTTAAGTAGGCCTATGCTTCTATGGATGAGAACGTATCTGCACCCGTTGCATACACTCACTTGTTGGCTATCTATACATTTTTTACTCTCTGTGTTTTACGTTGAACCGATGATTATTGTAATTTATTAATGGTATCTGCGGCACTGTCACTACAAAGCTGCAGTAAAATGAACGATTAATTTCAGTAATGTAAAAAGCACTAAAAAATACAACGAAAAGTACTTATAAAAGTCGTACACAAGATTCATGGCAATTCTGAAATGCTCAGCACAAACAAAACGTTACCGTAATTTTCAAATTTGTTTTCGACTCACAAAAAATACCAAGTGTTATCGCCATTCAAGTAGTGTTGCCTAAACCAGGTTTCCGAGCCTTAAAGATTGGCGCTTTTTATGGAGAAGAGGTACTTTTTATAAAGATGCATCTATTTCACCTGAACTACACTCGGTACTATATCATATATGACACACAGCAATAATGACTTCGAAGCCTGTAAAACCTTATTCAACTTTGAAAATAATCTCATACAAGCACGACTCAATAAACATAATTAAACTAACAAAAATATTCATCCATTCCATTGTAGGCCTATAAAAATACAAACATACAATTAAAATTTAACATGAGTAAACACATTAAAACATTTAAACGCAATATGATAATGTCTGAAAATATGTTTGATGTGCCGTTGAGGGTGTATTCAGCGCAACTTTTTTGGTATCCCGTTACGGAGCGTTTCAAAGACATCAGACATAATTAGTCCATTCAGTATAACATCAGCATGCTATCTTGTACTTCACACTGCTAAGCGTGGAATCGTGGTGAGCACGGGAGTTTGGTAGTACTTTACAATGAGTGAAATCATCTTCATCGTCTTCATAATCATAATCATCATCATCAGAACCATCATGGGCATGAAAAAAAATCACAATTTATTTATTTTATTGTTTTTAGCTCTTAAATTCATATAATGCGTCCAAATTACATCCTCTATCATTTTTTCTGCCTTGCTACTGGTCCGGATTATTTCACCCATTGCATTACAGTACAGAGGTAATTTCCACGTAGCCTTCACGGCCAAGATTTTGTTCAAGTTCAATACCCTTTCAGTATATTTGCATTTACTAATATACACAGCTGGATAGCATATTCAGGCATGGTTTAAGTAACAGCCGAATATACACCACATCTTACAGTTCGGATACTTATACCCATGCTTAAGCAAACAGTTATACGAGCATCAATGGTATCATTTATCCCGAGGTCATAAGAGAGTGTTCCCTAACTTGTAATCATTATTATTCTACTGTATTACATTGTCGGAAATTGCTCCAAACATTTCTGAAGTCGTAAGTCCGTGAGGTAGTCTGTAGGACGTAGGTAAGTTGAGGATTTTACGACGTATTCGTATTCATTCATCGGTACAATCATTGTTGTAATGAAAAACATCATGCAGGACTAATTGATAACTGGTATTTATTTTTACCCTTTAACTTTGTGATGGCACAATAACTATTCGACATCAGTCATGCAACCAAACATTATCCTTTTTTTCCTACTCAATTTAATATATCTGCTGAATAATTATCTGCCATGATTTTCAAAAATAATGATAAAAGTAAATAATAATTAATTTTGATTGAAAGAGAAGTATATTAAAGACTTATTCTTATATGAAATAAAAATGTTTAGCCGCTTATATTTGTATGATAATGTGCGCCCTCTGTAATGTAAGTATACATTTTAGAAACACCGAATTATAAATACACTAGATAGTTTTTCATCTACAGTTTATAAATAGTTGTTTATATAGGTATGTTGCAAAAAAATATATTTTCTAATTTTATTTTCCTACATTACGTTACTTTTATTATTGAAGAAAGATGAACAAAAGTTAATTTATAAACTTATCAAAGAAACCATTTACATGCAGCATTAGATAAATCAAACATTTTTGTTTAGCAATATTATTATCCTTGCTGAAATCCGTCTTAATTAAGCAATTTCTGGTGGAAATGAGATAGCCAATACACTCAATTAGTATGCGATTAATGTAACTATTGGATCGATAACAAAAATTAAGTGTATTATACAGATAATCAAATAGATGTAACTATAGACTGCTCTTTTACAATGTGTAAACTTCTCTTCAAGCAGACTGGTGGCAGAACCAATTCAACTGAGAAAACGCAACGTTAGTTTTCCACGATCAAAATCACAACTTTACCTTTTTTATTTCAAAGAATAAAGTTTAAACATTCAATTTTGATGTATGATCAATAAATGTCCACAGGAATGCACTTTAAAATGCATTGTTTGGACATGGTAAACTTTTAAGCAATTTTCAGATGGGGTATTTCATGTTAAACAATCAAATAAAAAAAATGAAAACTGAATTATTGACAAAATCAAATTACACTTGTACGTTTTAAAATGGCCGCTCAAGTACCAAAATCTGACATCTATAACTTAAATTATTGGACAAAGTATACAAAAACATATCATTCGTATTTGTTTATATTTCTCAATAACGTCCTGGGCGACAACTTGGTGGTTCCTCAAAACATGGCTCAAATTTAGGTTTATCAAAACTGCATTCTAAATTATCGAAATTTGATTTTTAAAATTTTGATTTAAAATGTCTTCTTTGCATGTTACTAAATGAAACTAATACGTTCATAAATATAACTCAATTTCAATGTTTCGACTTATCCCTCATCTTGGCTTGACTCTGCTAAAGATCTATAATTAAACATGTGTATTTACTGTTTACAAAGTGAGCTTGTTGTTTAGTAAATTGTACCTGCGAGGAACTTTTAAAGGATTCGTCAGGTGGTTAAACACCATGCTTGACAATGTGTTGCCAGCAAGCGTCATTGGTGTTTCTACTGTGGACGATTAAACCATTAAGTAAGTAATGTACCGGTACCCGTAATGTAATTTAGTGATGTAGTCCGATTTATATAGCGTCTTAGTGGCGCTGTGGGCTGAATTTTACACATTTGCATGGCTTTCCAATCCACTAAGGTTACGCTTTGTCATTCAGCAAATACTGTCATGTACTTTCCCTCTTTCATCTGTCAATGACGTGGGCCGTGTGTCCGACCAGTAGACCGGGATAACCCTATTCGTCTGAAAATATGTATTGGGTCCTATACAGTGCACATGAGCCTTTTCCTAGAAGACCATCCTTTTTTTCACGAGCGTTTTACAAGATCTCAAGTGTGAAGATCTTAGACATTAAAAAAAAAAAACAAATGATTGAGGAGGTCAATGCCTTGTCATTCATAATCAGGAAATGGCGGGTTTAATAGATCGAAATAGAATGTCTGATAATAATAGGTGAACCCAACAACAAGATATCACACGTAGATAGATGGGATTCATGATTCAACGCAAATGAAGCTCGTTTCCATATTTCTATATCATTAACGATCGATGGCACTAGCCGGCAGCCTATTATAGATTATGCAGGTGTTAAATCCATGGTGTTTATGTTAGCGTTTCAAATATTGCTGCAAATAACCGAATCTTCACATTTTAATAATCATTTTACTCTATAAATAATACAAAGAGCTCAGTTGAATAGTTTTAAGTATCCAATAAGCCCTCCGTATTAATGTATTTATAAAACAATTAGTCGTGGGAACTATAACATTAGCGAGGTTTCGCAAACAATACGAAAACGAAAACGGATACGTCACAATCCAATTTTTCAAAGTTCCTAATTGTGTTAAAACATATATAAAATTTTCTACCTATAAATTGTTGATGATCGTCGTAAAATACTGACCAACTGTGATAGATATTTAATGTGTTCTATTCAAATGTTACAAGAATGTATGACGTATCCGTTTTCGTATTCGTGTGTCCTAAAGCTGCGAAACCTCGCTATTTGTAGAATTATTTCCATTTTTATGAATATCAAGTTATAGTTATAAGAATTTGTATAGCGCTAAATACCGTTTGTATTCAGTGAATGGAGCTTTACAATTTATAATTATCTAAAAGTTCTACTAAATAAATAGGTTTTAATTGGAGTTTTAAAGGAGTTAAGGTTATCCAGTTATCTGTCGGTATGCAATTCCACAAACGAGGAACAGCTACACTGAAAGATCTATCAGCAAAATTAATATGGATCGTTTGGTGAATGGAATATGAATTATAGCAGTGCAAGAATATCTTTTAGTACCGGTAGGTACTTTAAGAGTGAGGAGATTACTGAGATAGGAGCCTTACTATGAATTCAATTGAAAACCAAAATTAACAATCTTGTACTCTTTGTGGACAGCCACCGAAAAAAAAATAATGTTTTGGTGCTTCGGTAGTACAGTGATATTTTGACCAGTTGAGATTAATTTTGGCCGTCACGTTTTGAATTATTTATAGTGGAGCTAATGTACTTTTGGAAAAAAGATTATTACAATTCTATATGTAAAAATACTAATGCATTTTCCAACTTGGGACAATTTGTGCGGTTCAAATACTCACGGAGCTTTTTAGTTTGTACATAACTGACTCTGCAGCTTTGGGTTAGCAGCAATCTGCTGTATCAAATTAAGCTTTTGATCAAACTCCAAGAAGCTCCACACAGTCTGACTTATCTACAACAGAATCAGCAATGACAACATTTTTTCTACATGCTTTGGCAACTATCTGTTAAATTCTAAACATAAATAAATTTGGATCTGTCTTTGTTCATTTGTAACTTATTTGCGTGCATCAAATAATTTTCTTTAGTAAGATGTTCCATCTGTGCCATAGTTTGTTTCTCAGATGCTATATCACCAGCATTGAAACTGCCATAAATGGTATGGTCATCTGCATAACCAGCGAGAATGAGTGACTTATCAATATTGTACTATAAGGTACTGGCATAGCAGGTAAGTAAATATGGCCATTTATTCTGCCCCGTGGGACAGAACAATCCATGTCTAGAGAAGACGGAGAAGAGTTATTAATGACAACGTCAAACTGTCGTTCAGATAGATATGATTATTATTTATTTTTTGCTTCACCACATACACAAAAACAACTTAGAACATCACCCATTAGAGAATTGTTAACCGTTTCAAATGCTGCACTCAGGTCTATTATCAATTATGTAGATAATGACCATTTTTTTTCATAATGTTAAGGAGAGTGTCTGTACTATAATGAAACCTGTATGCACTCAGATAAGATGGGAGCAGGTTGGACATGAATGGTAAAACTAATGGCTGATGCTTTCTTAACAAGTTTACATAAAAATGACGAGTTGTTGACTGGGCGATAGTTCTTGGGTGTTTTTTTTTTCAAGATTAGATTTTAAGAGGCTTAACTTGCGTGTTTCCTGTGGTGATGGAAAATTCCAACATAAAAAAAATGATTATTTGGCAAATGGGTCATGAAAAATATCACGGTGTTTTTTTTTCTGTACTATGTTTGATAAACCATGGTCGTACCTGCTTTATAACCATGTAGATATTTAAGGATGTGGATGTTTTAAACATTTGCAGTATTATTATTTTTAGATTTCGTCTTACTAATGCAATATATTGCCTTCAGCTAAGATTTTAATTTTAATATATTACAAACATTATGTACTTTTTATGGACTTATTTTATCGGGGTAATCAACTGAACATTGCTACCTTTTGAACCATTATTTTAAGGACATTACTTTATTATTCGCCGGAGAAAACATAAACGTCATTACTAGGTAATTAAAAGAAGTACAGGGAATCTGAAGACGATATTAACTTCAAGGATATTTTGAAATTGTCGATAAATCTCTGAGGATTCCAAGTAAAATACATCGTTCGTGACATAGCAAAGTTCAGTACCTTGCATTTCACAAACTACTACGATTGGTGCGCATTGTTATTGCCTTCATACGTGTATACGTCCACATCCTGTGCCTATGTACACATTACATTGGTAGGTTACGTACAAATTGTGTGCACGTACACATCATGTGGCCATCAGCACATTTTCAACCTTTGCACGCCACTAGTTTATCTTTTAATCATTTATAGTGTTGTATAACAACGTATACATGTAAATAGTATGTCTCGAATTGATCATAAATAAATATATTGTGTGTAGGCCTACATACGCATTACTGCGTGCGTACAAAGTCTATAGGTGCGTACAAAGTTTGTGTACAGAGTGTGTTCGTGCTTTAGGAAACAACATGGACGGAGCTGCTGTAGAATATAAAATGTCATCCACCCTTCAAGAGAAAATAGTCATCGGACCAGACAGATTCTTCATTGTAGACCCAGTTTTCATTGTAGACCCATTCGATTATAGGGCGCCACCAATATTTTAAAAATGTCACAGAGAAAACCAAAACCAATTTAACCAACCAACCAACCAATTATAGTGACACTAACGGGTTATCTTTCGCAAAAAAAAATATACAAAAATGTATTCGTAATTGGTCATTTGTTTATTAAAAGATAAATTAGGTCCAGATTGCTTAAATTTAAAAAAAAAATCTGGAAAAGTTTAAAGCTCAAAAGTTTGTTTAACTTGTTTTTCCAGTACTTTCCAATATATTTTGATTATTTTGACTAGAAGAAATTAAGCATTTATTTAAAATGATTCAACTTTCTTAATGCCAACGACTAACTGTTCCTTGGAGTCTACTTAGTGAGTCCGTCGGTTCCACAACACACTTCAGTAACGTTTATTGTGTCATTCAGCTAAAAATAGTGATAGAAATGTTAAGGAATCTGACAATCGCACAAAATCAATTACCTTCTATCTGAGAAAATGTTACACAAATAATAGTTACACTACAGGATGGCGACAAGGGAATAATAGATCTTACTCTGAAAGTAGTTATTACGAGATTTGATGCATATCTTCGTGAGGTTTTGCTTAATTTAGTTGTAAAAATTACACTTGATCCAGGTGTTAAATTTAAAAGTCAGGATTTAATTAACCGTCTTAATTTTCCATACGAGAGTATTCAGTATCTGATATTGTAAACTAATTTTAAGATGTAAATAACATAATGACGTGTGCATGTATACATGGTATGCTGGATAAAGGAAATTATGTATAGTTCGATTATGAGAGGTCTGTATTCGCAAAGAAATTATTTTCAGGCAGTTAAATTAGCGGAGGAAAAAAATGAATGATAAGCTTATCATTGAATGTGTACTTGTGGTTCATATACGGGTCAGAACCATTAGTCATGTGAATAACACTTTAGTTATATTTACACCATATTTTTCTATTATACATTTTACCGAGTGTGTATTTCTAGTAGGCATTTTTAAAGGGTCATATCTTCCAAAGTCAACCCCAAAAATACAATTTCTTGTTGATTATTTTTAAAATAATGAACATTTACTTGCATATTGTTTTAGTTCTGTCAAGTAGAAAAAGCTAATAGCTATCGAACTCTCTGAAGCTAGGCTTACGAGGTTTTGTTAAATAATTTACCGATGCTAAGGAGGTGCTTTTTAACACGACGCGCAAGTCGCACATCTAAGGAAATACAGATCTGCTTTATCTTTTAGGATCCGCCAAAAGAAAAATAAAATTCTGTTTTTGTTTTGTATTTTTAATGTTTTGAATAATAAAATGACACAAACATGATGGGCAGTATTATGTTTATAATTTATTTCTAGATGTGTTTCAATCTTGGTACATACAAAAACTTCAGTACTTGATCATCAGCTGGTAAATCAACAACAATTAACAAGTACTTTCTTGCTTATGTTTTGTTTATGTTTGATATACCTGATCACACAAATGATGCTGTTAGACGGAAGCAATTAAATACTTGTTAAATTTGTTTTATCACGATAAAGCCCACAATCCAAATAAATATTCTACAATAATATTGTGCAACTAGATACAATTTCCAAGAAAATAAATGTTGTAGCTATATAATATAGCGTTAAGGCTTTTAGGCCTATATAACTTTTTAGTTAGATTAATATCTCTGGAATTCGGACTAGCAGTTACAAAATGTAAGTTCCGTTTGCTTTAGGAATCTATGCGTGACAGTATGTATGTATATGTAGGCCTGCAGTCAAACGAGATACATAAAAATGTATAGATAATCGGAATTAGGCAAGCCAATAAAAACGAAAGACGAAGCCCTCATCTGCAGACGGATCCGTTTCTGGGTCTACCCTTCGTCAGTACAGCTTTAGGGCTAAACCAGTAATGAAAACCGTATAGCCGTAATGGCTTAATCCTAGTGGCTATTTGATTGATTTTTCCGATCTTAGTCGAATTTTCTCTACTGTTACGTTTAACATATTTATTAAATTTTGCATTATATGGCCGTCTTTCGTTTTTATTGGCTTGCCCAATTCCGATTATCTATACAACCAACCATCTCAAAATGTCTAAAAGTGGACTTTTTCAAATTCACGCCAGACTACACCTGACACTTATATTAAGTTTTCACGTTAGATGCATCAAAACCACCAAAACACATGTCATAGGGTTGCTTCTATCTTTATTCTCTGTATGTCTTCTTTTACCTCACTACCCTTCTCAGAGGGCGCACTCCCTATTCCCCGTAACACATGTATCGTTAAAGACCTATTTCGATAAAAATAGTTTTGTCAATGATTCATTAGGGCTTATATGGGAATGTTTTAAAAGCTCTGGCTTATATAGGGGTGAAACCATGCTAGGAAAAGGACATCCATAGCTATTATTTAAATTAAAGAACCGGAAGTTATCACAAAAGAATAGACAGTACACAATTATCCAAAGACTACTAAAAATAAGTTGTGCCATACTAACTTCTGAAGCGTAAGATCACCTCTGTGCATATATTTAGTGGTGATGAAATAACCAAAGTGCCGTTACCTCTCTAAATATCGCCTTTGGATAAAGATTCGCACAATGATGACATTAATGAGTTTTCTCTCTAACTTCAGTTCTTGAAATGCTCTACTTTGTTAGACCTTCGAGTTGACATGTCGATAAAAGTTTGCCACAAACCATATAGTAGTATATGTATAATATAGTATTTGCCCCGAGATCCGGGTGGATTTGCCCGAGATCCGGGTGGGCGTGGTTGCCTGTTTGGTTTTGATGATCAAAGGAAAAAAAAATGAATTATTGAAATAGATTAATAGGTTATGCGAAGTTGAGTTTCTGTCAGCATTATTAACGATGGCTGATTTACAATTC
>JAOTQE010115554.1:0-12923 GCA_025631205.1 Nesometra sesokonis
TTGAATGATAATCAAAATTCAAAGCTGTTTGAATTAGTACAAGAGTACATTTTAACTACAAAACGATTTTAAATCTATTTTTTTTTTTTTTTAATATGTTTCTTGTTTGTTGTGCACCAGAAATAATACTCATTGTTAAAACTCAGTGGTCCCTAGTCTTTAAGGACTTGTTTCTTATTAAGGGACCACTGTGCAAATATTTGTGAATAAAAAAGCCAACATATAAAGTAATTAAGGCTAGGCATGGAAAACCACCAAGTTGTCGCAAAGGAAGTTATTGAGAAATAAACAAATAAACAGGATATATAAACAAATACAAAGGAAATTGGTGTATTTTTTGTCCAATAACTTCAGTTATCCTACAGATGTCCGATTTTGATAGTTGACCCCTCATTTTAAAGTTTCCGAAAAGTATACTATGGCTTTAACAATAACTCAATTTTCAATTTTCCTACAACTTGGTGGTTTTGCCATTCATGCCTCAATTCCTTTTCTGAGCCTTAAGGCCCATAGAGCTGGAGCGTATTTCCAGTATCAATAGCGAGGCGGATGAGAGTATGATACTCCCCTGGATGGGATGCTAGTCAATCGTAACAAGGTTACTTCCCAGCAATATGCCGGTACACCTCAACAGCTGGGTAGACTGAAGCAATGTGAGTACATTGCATTGCACATGTGCACAAGCAAGTGGCATGAGTATGTCTCAAACTCCCGACCTTTTGATTGGAATTCTGAACCGCAACCGCTGCACCCAACTGCTCATAGGCAAAAATCAATTTTTTGAGTGTAGTACCTTCTTGCGTAATATATCAGGGGCGGATCCAGACTTTTGAAAAAAGTGGGGGGGTGGTAGAGTAAAAGTTTTAGGGCGATCCGGGGGAATGTTCCCGAGAAATTTTGGTCTTTAGATGTCTGGAAATGGCCTCAGGGACATGTTAAGGGATCAATTCTTGTCTTATGATTGCTGAATATTTTTGTTTTATAGAAAATGTTAATAACATTGATATATTTTACTTTCCGAAAAAGGGGGGGGGGGGCAGGGAGGGGGGGTTAAATGATAAAAATATATAAAGGTTTTTTCACAAGAAACACACATGCAAAATATGAAAGCCCTACCTCTGACAGCGGAAAAGCTATGGCAAGTTTTTCAAAATGTTCCAAGTTATTAGTTACATGATCAAATATAGGCACCAATATGTCATAAGAAATGGGTGGAAGCAGTTGGCGCAGCGGTAGCGTTTCGGGCTTCCAATTACGAGCTCGGTGGTTTGAGGCTCACTATGGTCGACTGTTTGTATTCCTAGGCAAGACACTTTATCCACGTTGCCTCTCTCCACCCAGGAGTATAAGTGGGTACCTGGGAGGTACAAAAGCCATATGCGCTGATTACGGTTGCAACATTATGGAATGGATTGTATTCCATAGGTGTTTGTCCCAATGACTGGCCGTAATAATTGTGAACGCTTAGAGGCCTTGGCAATAAGTGCTATATAAATGTCACATATTATTAAACGCACATGCCAAATATGAAAGCCCTACCTCTGACAATGCAATTTAGCTATGTTTAAAGGTAAAGTTTTCTTTTAAATCAAGGTCAAAGGTTAATGTCAAATTTACAAAAAGTAGGGCACCAACAGGAAGGTATTGTTATAAGCTAAACTAAATACCAAAGCCCTAACTTTGATGATGTAATTGCCATGGCAAAGGTTAAAGTTGGCAAACAAACAAATCAAACAGACAGACAGACAGAATGAAACAACATGACCTCAGTATCTACAATCAAGAGACATAAAGACTTTTTCATAATATGCACCATTTGTATTTTCGGTGGGTCTCAGAGCCGTAGCCAGAGATATAAAAAAAATGTGTTGGGTTTTTGTAGTAAAACTAAATACCATCATGTGTTGTGGAAACCACAATATATGATAGAAAGTTGTGAATTTCATATGAGGCAAGAGCGTCGTGTGTTAAATTCTGGCTACAACCCAGGTAGGTGGGTTGTTGAATATACGGTTTGCGGTTCACCACATGTGAAGTACTGAAAGAACGGTTGGAGTACATGACGTTTCTCTCAGCAGGGGCGAATCCAGAAATTGCAGAAGGGGGTGCTCAAACTGAAAGGATTTGGAAAGCCAAAAAAACACCTTGTTTATTACCTGGGATCTGTTTATGTTGTTCTTTTATATTGGTGTTTTCCTAATTATGGCGTGGTGGAAGTGAGGATTTGATTAACCCATGTGCAATTATGGATTAGGTTCTCTAGGGATGATGGCTTTATCCAAAGATCCAGGCCTCCTACTTACTTCATGTAGGAATTACTGTTGAACTTGTGGCAAACAATAACGTCAGGGACTGAAGATGCAATTGTAAGATGCAACCAAGTAACGGAAGGAACCCCCATGTTCATACTGAACTGCGACAAATCAGTATGTTCTATTACTCATCTTTACCGTTTTGAGTTTGGTGATTCGGAGTACATTTATAGAGACTAGCTATCACCAGGAACCATGATGGTGGACATGTTGCCGGAGAGGCCAGCCACCTCCCTACAGAGGGTGCACCCATAGCATGTCACAGTATATTAGATAAATTCAGTTGTTGTTTAAAATAGTGTGATTCTGTTAATTATAAATTCTGTTTAAAATATCCACTTTTAGCATTATAACAAAAAATATTAAAATTACTTTTTGTTCCGTTAGAGATCCCTTCCAGAATTCAGTTGATTTTTACAGAAACAGTACTTTGCCAGTTTTGGATATTTTTCGACGATACATTTTGGCTGGTCACCATAAAGATTTATTCTGCTTATTTCCTCAGTTAGTTCATATCGTGTGATGTTCTTTTCATCATGAGACATCTTCAGAGTGGCTTCAAATAAACCAGGTCCAGGAGCCGTTTCAACAGTTATTTGATAAAGGAGGGACATTTCATGCACATCAACGTTCGCCTCTTTGAGGAATCCTGGTTCACGTTGGTCTGCATCAACTGTCTTGTCAAATGTCAAAATCTGTTTAAGATTTAATGCAAAAACAGGTTTTACATTATGTAACATCAAGTCTCTTACCACTTACCAGATAAGGTTTAAATCATGCTTTTGTAAGCTTTGCCCTTAAGCCATTTATATGGCAACAAGTCCTCACTGCTAAGTATATATACACACAAAATTACAACATTACTTCTACACAAAGGTATTAAAGTTTGAACGCGGACCTGTGCCCATATAAACGGCTTATGGGTAAAGCTTACGTATCACAAAATCTTGCACTGCGCCAACAACGCACATAAATTCACCGCACACGTAAGCTTTTAGCTTGCAGTGGCAGCACGAGTGACTGTTGGCGTGCGCCGTTGGTATACATGTGTGCAGCGGCCTTTACAATGATATGTGTTAAGTGCTTTATAATCGCAAGGAAGAGGCGCATTATAAATGCAGGGCTTGATTTTTTACTAGCCCAGCGTACAATGGCTATTAAAAACTACACCGGGCTAATGAATTTCCATTTTTACTAGCCAAGTTGGCTAGTGAATAAAAGTGTCAAGCAGTTACTTTTACACATTGTAGATTATGTTGCCACAGACATGGGCTATTTGAATTGCTTGTGGGCTAGTGAAATGTAAAGTCAACTCGCCTAGTGGACTAGTCAAAACAAAAATCGAGGCCTGTAAATGCCTTCATGAAGGTCTTAAGACTTATTCTACCACCAAAACAGGGTGCGAGTCGGCTGAGAAGCTGTGCAGTTATTTTAGCTCAGATGTTCTGCAAACTATGGGCCGTGGCCCAAATTAGAGCCAGAGGACATTCTCTATGGGCCACAAACTTAGTGGGTCATGGATCAATATGTAAAAATAGCCAGGTCACTCTAGGATGCCCTTTGAAAAAATAACTCTGTTAACATGGTAGATAATGGTAGTGACAAGGTAGATACAGGTAGTTAATAATGTTAACCCTATAACAACTACTATATCAATGGATACTACCAAGGATATTGTCAGCAATGCTCTATAAGAACATAGGAAAATACAGCTGTTATTACTTATTGACCTTAAAGCATAACATCAACAGACAAGTGAACTATATACTACCTTACTGGGTAGACTTCCCTAGTAATTTAACATGGTAGACCTACCCAAAGGGTGGCATTACAAATCTAAAAATTTAGATCAACCCTATAAAACGGCACATGTACACTGTTATAATGCTCAAATCTAAACTCCCAGGCATTTATTACAAAGCGCACATATCAGAATTATCTGTTTGGTGTACAGTTTGTATATTATGGCCTTTACTTTAAGTTGTCATGTAACTATGTGCCATAAGAGTGCACCGGAGAGCATCAAGAGAAAAAAAAATGTACGCATACAGTATGCCATTACAAAAATTTATTTATGAATTTGGCAAAACAATCACTAATGTTGATGTGTCCTCGCTTGGCACTAATCATGGCTAATTAGGCCAACAAGTAAACAGTTTGCGGAACGGAGGTTTACAGCTCCCCTGCTTTGGCCGTTACACTTGTGCATTAAAAAAATAATTTTTACCTCTGAATTTGGAGTCATCCTCTGGGAATACTTTACTTTCTTCAACCCAATATGTGCACAGTGCTCAGAATATGGCGCCACCAGTCGGTTCAACTCATCTAAGATGACATCTGCTAAAGTGTTTATCTGATTAAGGTAAAAATTTCAAAAAGTTTTCAGGATTAAAAAAGTTAAAATCACATATTCTCAATAAGCAATTATTTTTGAAAAATCTTACTACTGCAAAAGCATCAAGAAACTTTGAAAATAGCTAGATGTCTTGGTTTTAAACCAAGTATTGCTTGAATTTATAAGTTAGATAATGAAACTTGGTAACAGTGAGTCTCAAGGAGTGTGGACCAGATGGTACATATTCATAAGACTTTCTACCCCCCTAAGGGTCCCGTCATGTCTTAGCTTCCCGAAAGCGGGCGCTACATTCTTCTGTCGACATAGCAGGGGATGTATGGAATCATCTCGAAAGACATACTGGGTTCTTTATAGTGCACAACCTGGAAAAGATAAGGCCTAAAAAGGCCTGGTCGATCTAAAAGCAGGGTCTGCATTTTTTATTTCATACTGAATCTTCCAACTTTTTGGTCATAAAATTATCTTAGGAATTGCAAGAAACACTAGATATCCCGAAAATTGTAGGAAAGGCATAAAATTATCCCAAAATTGAATGACAAGAATTTAAAAAACCAAGTTACAGAAATTATAATAAAAATCATTAATTTTTCATACAATGCTGTAGAATATTAAATTTGGTAAAAGATGGGCTGTTCTATTCAAATGAGCTGATTTAAATAGATCATCCCAACTTTTAGTTCATTAAACATTTACATAATACTGAATGCCTTTGGGGGAGATACCGAAAAATATTGTTCGAGCTGTGGCAAAATATTGAACGAGTCGAAGACGATAAGCAATTATTTGCTGAATTGAATTGAATTTGATAATTCCGGGAGCCCGGGAGATGATCCAAAATTCCTGGAGACTTGAGAGGGTGGTTCAAGGCCTATGTACTGTAGTTGTGCATTCGCAGTATGCAGCCCACAAGGTTGCCCTGCTGTGTAGGCTACGTGCATCCAGTTTTGATTTCACAATTAATCGAGTGGCAAAATTAGGTGACCTTAAGGAATCGAATATTACTTGTGTAAAGTTCAATATTATTATTCAATTCTACCGTATTGACTGGTTCAATATTATATAGTATCCACCTGCGCATTGTGGTATATTAGCCAAAGCGTCACTTCAGTAAGTGAGAGAATTGTTGTTGTTACTGTAGTAAGTAGCAAACGCACAACAAAAGGTAGCTAGGCTAAACTACCTGTTAAAACTCGGCATTTCGTACAATTGACTAACTGTTTGTTGATTACGAAGAATCACTAATTAATAAAGAAACCTACAAGAGTTGATGTTAATGTTTTTCGCGAGAGAAGAAAATGGATTTTGAATTTGAAGACGTAGACTAGCTAGTAGATAGGCCTAGGCCTTGGTCGCCGGTGCGGCAGGCCTAGGCCCTAAGCTAGGCCTTGGACTAAAAGCCCTGACAAATCGGTGCTTACACACACCGATTATTGAATAATAATTGTAATATTGAATGCCTATTTTAGTGGGATACTGAAAAATATTGTACTCACTGTGGCAAAATATTGAAGTCATCTTCGACTCGTTCAATATTTTGCCACAGCTTGAACGATATTCTTCTGTATCACTCTCAAAGACATTCAATATTACAAATTATATAATATTGAATTGGTTAAAACAGCACAAATTGAATATTATATTATCGTACTCAAACCTATTGATTATTAGGCCCCATAAAAATATTTATTAGTTTATCACCTACCAAAGCATAAAAACTGATGAGGGCAGGAGGATTTTTTTTAACCGACCCGCCAATGTTGTAGTATTCACACAAATACAACGCAGACACCAAAGCACCAGCCAGCAGCAAATATTGATCATTGTAGGCCTATTCCTGGTAGCGTCTATCGTTGTGAGCTCGAGATTCGATCATGTTAAGAAAATCCAAAGCATTTCAAGTGAATACAACAGGAAAAAAACCATCCATTTGAACAGTAAAATGAGTAAAAAAAAAACAAAACAGGATTTCCCCAAAAGTGATGTGCGCGGGGTGATAAACTAATAATTTTTTATTGGGTCTTAGTATACTATACCTCAACATCATTTTCAGCTGGTACCATCTCCCACTTCAAGCAAGCACACCAGTGAGGAGCCACACCAGCATCTTTACAACTCCTCTTTAATGGTACCTCATGGAACAAGCTTAGTCCTCGCTGAGTTTGATCTCCAACAACAGAGTAGTTTAAAATGCTGCGTAGTGTAGCATGAATGTCAAAAGGTGTGGTCAGTCTATCGGAATTCAATCTTAGATTTTTATAGATAACAGGATGTCTTCTTCGTATCCATTCCGGAACAAAAATTGACATGAATGGAAGTCTCTCCTCCAATTTTCCTTGAAGAGTTGCTCGAATCTTTGTATAGCGTGCCCCGTGATCACTATAAACAGCAAGTAATGTATTATTGAGTAGGCCATCCACGTGAACTTTCTTTAGAAATGAATACATGCTATCGTCCATTAGAGATAATTTGTTTATATCTGCATGTGTCAGTCCAGTATACAGCATAAAGCCAAAGTGACGAACTCTTTGATAATCCAACATAAAGTCCTGCATGTAATCAAGCATAACCTCATGGATGGACTTTGGCCCTAGACAAAGTCCTTCGACACCTGCCTCCTGCCAAAATGTTCGCATGTAGTGGTCAGTTGGCTGGGCGTCAAATCCATTTAACCGCCAATTGTAAGTCGCTATTTCTGGAGAATCTTCGGCAAACAATGTGGCATAACCTGCTTTCTTGAAGTCCTTCCATATAAACGGATACACATCAACTTTTGTTGAATTACTGAAGCTTTTACGAACTTCCGGTAGTTCTTTCTCGTGTTTTCCCGTAAGTATGGGTGTAAGCGCACCATTAGTTGCATCCCCAACAATGTTGTACCCCTTTAGAACCACGGATCCGAGAATTTCTGTTAAATAGTGGTAGGTTTTTGGCATCTTGCGTATAAAATTTAATCGGGATGTTGAATCAACACCTAACATTATGACATTCAATCCAAGAGAGGTTTTTGCTTGGGGTGTGGACTGAGCATGCTTCATAACCTTTTTCGTAGGATAAATATGGGCGTGAATGTCAACATGTGTGCTCTCTATGTCCATTTCGTACTCTATTGAGGGCCCGTCATCCATTTCTTTTACTTCGTCTTCATTCTCATCAGGATTTTCACAGCCAACAATCAAAAAGTCCGAAGTTATTTTATAATTTAATTCTACGTCTTTTCCGGGAGAAGGACGTTGGATGGGAACGTCTATTGGGTCTGTAATAAAAGATATAAGATCAGAATCTCGTTCTATCGTGGATACTTGACAAGTCTCATACTTTCCTTTAATGACCGCATTATGTCGAATAAATATACGATTACCCTTAACATAACTGTTCGTCTGACCTTTACAGTCAAGAGGTTCAGGATCAATAAATAGATGTGCAATTTCAGGATCAAATGGTTTTAATTCTGGCATCTTACAAACTTGTTCGCTAGTATTGTTGTACCTATGTTTAATTATATAGTTACTGTTTGAAGCTAATTGTTTTTTTCTTTGGGGGATAACATGTTGCATTTTCGTTACCTGTCTTGTGACAGACAAAGACTTACTAGAAATTACACCAAATTTCATGCCTTTGTTAATGATACCTGGATGATCGACTTCATTTTTGTTAATAGAATTATTATTATTATTATCTTTTGTTATGTTTTTTCGTTTGTTTCTTTGCATTCTCTCCATTCGTCTTTGTTTTGCAACTTGAAGAAACCCAACAGACCTGGTATAGTTAGCTTTGCGCAAGTGTATGCCATGCCGAATGTGTGTTTGTTGTTGCTGTAAAACGGTGGACATTGCAGCAGTTTTGGAAGCTTGTAGGCTGTGGAATGAAATGAAGAGTAGAACTAGGCTGAAGGTGATGATGACATAGAAAAGAAAACGGACTCTGTCGTTTGTGATGTTTAGCAGTCCACTCCGCCCCATGGTTTAGATTTTGCAAGCGCACTTTCATGCTACATTTGGAAACTCCTAAAAAGAGAAAAGAAATCAAAAGTAAAATTTACTTGCTGGCCCATAAACAGGAGTTTTTTGGGATTCTGGCAAAATCCCAATTTCAAGAGAACTATAAAAGTATGGAATTGAAAAAAAACCCATCTTATTATTGCGTGTTTTCTATCGCTGCAATTATTTTGATAGAGCAAATATTTTAAACTTCAAATGGTATCAAATTTATACTGTATTTAAAAATTCAAACCCAGGCTGTAGGGCCCAATGAGCAGTGCCATAGCCAGAATAGAAAACCAGAGGCGGCTATATATATATCTTTAAAACAACCCAAAAATTTGAAAATTCCACGTGACGTCTGCCTCATTTTGGGTAAGTCCTGCTGGCCTCACAATACGGCAAATTCGAATCAAGACTAAGAAACGTATAAGTATTGTAATCAATAATTTAATCACTATATTCACATTTTCCTACAACTTTCTAATATATCTGTCAACCTTTAAATTATATTTAGCACATATGAAAAAAATGCTAGGCCTAGGCCCAGACATACCATAAGAAAATCTAAAGTCGCCTTCAAGAAGGTCCTTCTCTCTTAAACTACAAACGACTTACCCGTACCCGCGATTATTTTAGAGGGCCTAAACACAAGTTCATTCTATGCAATTTGTTTTTTTAATTTAGTGATAAAAGTAGTAACAGCTAAAGGCCAATGGGTCTCTCGTCACATTACCTCTTAGCTGATTTGTTTTTGCTGGTGATTTCCTTGAAAAATAACCATGTTTTAATTGAGTTAGTTATGTGGTTTCCTTGCCTAAAACCTCAGACGGTACGGTCCGGTAGGTCAAGCGTGAAATGTGTAAACAAGGGGTATTATGCAGCTTGAATATGGAACGCCAAATGAACCATAATTTAATGACCTCAAACAGTTTCTCCAAATTACAGTACACATCTTCATAAAATTGTCGTCACATTGTTAATAGTTACAATTTCTTCTTAATATGTTTGACTAAAATGTGTTATGGACCGAAATCAGAAGCATTGCCTTATACGTTGTACTGCATGTAGGTTTTCCATCCTATCCTGTATTATAACTATGCATAATAATAATAATAATAATAATAAACAACAACAACAACAATAACAATAATAATAATAATAATAAAAATAATAATAAAAATAATAATAATAATAATAATAATAATAATACTTCTCGTGACGGTTACTCCATGATCTGTCTTGAATTCAATCGTCTGGTATTTCAGCTTCAGTGGGATGTAAATTTGTCTTTGGTCCCGAAACGCCGACAAGTTTCACGCTATATGGCACAAATCATAGAAATCGTCGGTTTTGATGATTTACTGAATTTCAGCTGATAATTAACCGATTTTTTCGGACGTTTCGAAAACGTGTTTTAAAATTATTTACACATCCAATGATTTTAATTGTGATTTGTAAAATAAAAGCACTTCGTCGGAGTATTTTTATACGAACATTACAGACTTTCGTCTGTGTATTAGATAGGCCGTTTTGAGACGAGGCATTTTAAAACCAACTGTATAAACACAGATCTAATTCAGGAATATATGATCCGATTTTAATGGCCGTTTCACCTTCCACTATTAATAAACCTTTCATTTTTACCTAAATAATATTTTCATTGGTTAAGGCATGTCGTCGGAATACTTACTTAAGTAGCAGGTCTGAGTTTTGCCACTAATGGTTAGAAACGCAATAACCTAAATTTAGATGCTGCGTCGGAAATATCAGCGAATTCTCAGTAAAAATATTAATGTCATTCAAGAAACACATCCTTGGTGTAATAAGACATGCTGCGCATGAATATTTAGTACTAAATTACAAACAAATTATAATGAGCCATAATCATACTAGATACTAATTGAACTTAATTTAGCAACCAATATAAACAATAGGCCTAAGTGACTTTTGGATAATTGAGCGGGAAATTTATTCAAACGTAACCGAATAGCGCACGATTCTAAATTACAAATATTGATCCAACATGAGAGGAGAAATAAATCATATACTGTAAGAGTAGTGGTAAATAAATAACTGTGGAATTAAATCTCATAGGGTTATTTTGCGAACTTAAAGGGAGGGAGATGAGTCAAGTAGAATAAGAATAAAAAAAGAGAAATAATTCAACTTATAATTCTTGTAGGAATCTGTAAGTAAAAATTGCAGTTTTTTTTTACGACAGAGCAATTATAAAACTCAGTTCTACATTTCTGACAAATAAAACACATGTTTATTTCCTGTCTTTCGTCTTGAAATTTAATATATTTGCAGGCGAGTGTGGCGTTCCATACTCATGTAGAAACTAAAATTTAAACAAGTCACCGCGAAAAAATGTCAAACGAGAATCGGATCTACGGTGGATAAAACATCTGAAAAAAACACCAAAAATGGGCGAATTTGAAAGAGAAGCTAAGCGAGCTGGGTATAGAAATGTTTATCTTTATTTATTTAAGTAAATAATTTGACTGTCTCTATTCCTCCTCTAGCATAGCTAATCAAATCACTGGCCTCACATCGCCCCCGTACCCAGTATGCCTAGTCGTTTCGCCCTTTTTTTACATAGGCTGAGGCTATTCGCACGTTGACGTGCGAATAAGAGCTTATTCGCACGCTGACGTGAAAATAAGATCTTATTCGCACGCTGAAGTTCATTTGCCTGGTAACTGGGTTTGTTTGGTTATTTTGCTTAAATAATATTTTTGTTTTTTTCCCCTTCAAGGCTTCAGGAAGTACACATTTTATAACTACGGTACTACAGTAGTAGGCCCAGACCTGACCAAATCCTTGATGTAACTTGAACATTAATTATAGAAATGCAAATAATTATTAATATAATAAAAAAAATAATCATTTTCCAGCCGAGAATGATAAATCAATCAAATTTTTATAGGGGCAAATGTGATAATAAAACAGACCTAAACATATAGGACTAGATTAGTAATAATAAAAGGATAAAATTTTTTTTTTCATTATTTGTATTTCTATACCCAGCTTAAGATAAATTTAAAATAAAATAATTGTAATGTGGATTTATAGCAAAGTTCTAAATATTACTGACTTTGAGATAAAAAAAAAAACAAAACAGAAAATACATATTCTAGGAATTAAACTTGGGTTTGCAACAATTAAAATGTAAAAATAGGCCTAATCGCTTTTCTAGCAATCAAGGATGGTAAAATAATATATTTTTATTATAGGGCCTAGGCCTAATTAATAATAAAACGGACCATCATAATAAACATGATTAATATAAAAAATTATAAATATAACTAATAAAATAATGTGAAACAAATATATGAAATTAAATGAACTTTAAAATGTAATTATATATTCTAATTTGATTTTAAAAAAATTGCAAGAAAATGATAAGCTTGAACCTGGTTTCCTTGGTTCAATAAGCAATTTATGTTACCGTTGCACCACGAGTATCCGTCTTACGATGAGCTGCTTATTGCTACAACAAAAGACTACAACGATAGTCGTGTTATGACGTAATTTATTGGCCCAATACTTGGTTAATATCTACCGTGCGAATTAGCTCTTATTTGCACGTCAACGTGCGAACAGTCACTCCGTTTGTAATTACTAGTATTTAAACTTTTAACCTGCCTGCAATTGGTTATTTTATAAGGTGCTGATTGGATAGGATCACATAACTTTCTATTAGTTTTTTAAATGTGAATTTGTAAAAGTTTGTTGACTGCCCTCAAGAGGTTTCCAGGCGTCCCTTTTCCTCGCAAGTTTGTGGACTAAACTATAATTTATTGTTTTTATGGCTAAATTACCGATTATGTTTTATGAATAGGACCTATTCTAAACTACAGTATAATAATAAAAGGTGGGAAAAAGGTGCTAATGCAGAAGTGCACCACATCCGATATTTGGCTTCTTAATATATCAAACCTGCCCAAAGTTATATATTATGTTGTACAAATATATAACACAACATGTAAACGTTATTTTGAATGAATTTTCTATATTTTAACGATGTAAAACGTAATTTGTTTCCACAATGTTCGACAACCGCCGAGTCGCTCTAATCCGACGCCATCTTGTAAATAGAAGGTTGCCAGAATCACATCTTGATGTTTTACAAGCGTCTGGACAAAAAGTCTATAAACAGAAACATGTAAACCAGCAACTTAGGGACTCATTAACGAGACGATGACGATGTTTTTACTCCAGCACAAAGATTGAATTTTATAAGTATGGCAAATACTGTATAACAATAAATGT
>JAOTQE010115565.1:0-12922 GCA_025631205.1 Nesometra sesokonis
GGCTGCGCACCTGATTTCACTGTTCCCTGGCTATATCTATTTAATATTGTATTTTATATTATGCATGTTTCTTTTACGTTCCAAGACATTTATCTCCTGTGATATCCAGTAGCTTATAGTGTCAAATTATTCATCAAATGATCATACAGTTGAACCTCCCTGTGCGGACGGACACCTCTCGTAATCGGATACCTCCCATAAAGAGCACTAAAGACACGTTTGTCTTTCCTGTATAATCAGTGCATTTGGTACCTCTTGTAAGCGGACACCTCCTAGCGTGCGTGGACACTTTTTGTATTAGTAAAGGTTTAGATTTTTTGTATGTTAATTTAACTCCCAGCGGACATCCTGGAAAAAGTAAAAAATTAGTTTTTCTGTACATTCAACGAATACAAATTCCTGTAGAAAAGTGTCCTTATATACAATAACGGCTTATAATCATATTACTAAACCAATCTGAAAAATGATAAACAATATTTAATAAAATATAGAATGCGGTGTCTAGAAATTCGAGAGGTCATTACGGTGTTAAGAAATGTGAGACATAAGGACGTATACATAATTTTACTTTGGCGCTCTATCGTAAGCAGACAACTTCCGTAAGCGGACACCTTTCCCGGACGGTGCCACTTACAGAAGGTTCAACTGTATTAAAATTAGGTTTAGTATCTAAATAGCACTTACCTACTCTCACTGTGTGTTGAGTTGAAATTGAACCATCCAAATCTCATAAAATGTGACGCATTATGTGCGCCATTTCCGTATCTAATTGCCGGTTCGACCTGTTTAAGGTTGCGACGAGAGTTACAGAACTTATTACCAACGTTTTTATTACAATAAAAAATATTATTTCCTCCAAGATATTCAAGACAAAATAGAACATTCCAATAAACAATAAGGTTTTGTCTTCTCATCAAATAGAGTACAGTGTAGGCATACATTTGACAAAACATTCAGCACTGATTGTGGCTTCAGAAAAAAATTAAAAAGCTGCAATTTTTTTTATGAGGTCTGTACTCAACCTCTGACTTTTTTCTTGGGTGCTTCATATAGGCCTGCTGATTCACAACAACCACACAAAATAATTTTCAACTTGAAAATGTTTTAATTGTTATTTTAATAATGGTAAAATTTCTCTCTTTTTATGCAAGAGAGTGAAAACCAAATCTTTAAAAGTTTGATGAGTAGCCTGTGGATGGATCATTCCAAAAAGAAAGGGAATTAATTCAATGACTCGAGTCATATGATTGAATGAATGATTTTGCAGAGAAATTACTCAAGAGAAGTTGATATTTTGAGATAATTCATTAAGAAGACAAGACTGGTCCCCAAGTGTCATTCACATTCTGCTTTAAATTCAGTCTTCCATTAAGAGAGCCTACGGATAGGGCCTTGACATAGGTCTAGGGCCTAGTGGTGGATAAATTATTTTCAATATATCCACAAATCCTATCCACTGAAACAAATAAATCATAGCCAGAACCCCGTAGTCTTGAGCGTCTATATCAAAGCCGAGACCAACCAAGGCCTAGCCTAGTGCCTAGATTATAGTAGTAGAGTAGCCTAGGCCTATAGGCAAGCAAAAGACCGATTTTTGTGTGTGTGTGGGGGGGGGGGGGGTAATTAAAAAGGAAGGAAAATGTACACTTGCATTGCGCCTGGTCTTTAACAACCATGTAATTAAAAAAAAAACGTTAATCGGACTCACCAGTCGTGACAGCCTCAAGATCAGCCTGGTCAATGTTTAATCAGCTAATCTTTATTAAAGAAAACAGTGCTTTATTCGATTTAGTCCTAGAAGTAGGTAGTTTTTATTCTTTGTTTTATGTTGGAAGGCACTACACGTCGTGTGCACATAGCTTGTACTATGATGATTGGTTAAAAGTTTCAAAGACACTCCCCACATGTGTCACCACAACCACCACGTGCCAGCAGATCATTGTGCATCTCTCAACTATTTTTTACCACAGCGCCCCCAATGTCTGGCGCAAACTAGCTGGCGGTGTAAACAAAACTTCGGTAAATATTTTTTTTGAAATTAGGCTAAAATGATAATATTGATACCATCTAGGACTTGCCCAAGTCTGACACTTACACTATATTATAAACGCCCGAAGCCTAGGGCATTGGTTAGTTATTTTTTTAATACTAGGCCTGTGCCCCTCTAGTGTAGTAGGCCTTGTAGTGCTCCCAACTGGGTTTTGGCACTACAGCCTACTAGGCCGGAGCAGGTCAACTCGTACATTAGGCCTAGGCTACCTAGGCTAACAAACACGTGCCAACTCGTACCCAAATGGATAATTCAGCGTACCCGGAATTTCGAGACAACCCGTACCCACTATCTATAACTGATTTAACTATGCCTAGGCCTAGGGCATACTGGCTAAAATTGCAACAATAAATATTGTAATAAATCATGAAGAAAAATCTGTAGAATCTGCTCCTGCGATCATTTCATTCCCTGTCAAACTTGGGCAGATCCAGGATTGTGATGGGGGGGGGGGGAAGGCTTATTATTTTTTTTTTTGGTTTTGACTGCCTCACAGCAGTCCCTGGCCTACTATATAAGACCGCTGTACCTCTTTAGTCTGTTGTCGTTAAAACCAAAACAACATTCTTTTATACCTTGTTTTTTGCATAATGAGATAGGAATATTAAGAAAATTTAATTTTTCACTTAGCAAGTTTCATCTACAAAGCAGAAGATAGAGTAAAAGCAAAGATTTTTTTTTTAAACAAAATATAAATAATAATTTATTATTAACAAAATATTGCATTAAAAACATTATGAATCAGAGGTTATGCTTACGGTAGGATATTTTTTTCGTAGCCAAAATAGCTAAAGGTTGCCAGCATTTTTAGCCAAATTATAAATTCTTTAGCCAATTTATTTAAAACCAATAAAAATGACTGCAAAATGAACAGTTTTTTTATATTCATTTAGCCAATTTGGCGAAAGAGTTCGTCATTTTTATTTTAGCCAAATGAGAATTCCAGTAGCCATTGGCGACTTGACGAATGGTTAGGGTGAGCATAATGAGGTTGGAATCATTTTTTCTTTCATTTTTATTAAATTTGAATCATGTCGTGGGGTTGGCTAACAGCCAAAAAATAACATTTTATTTTAATTAAAATCTTAATTTTCTGCTTCGGGATTTGTGAAACAAGGTATAAATGTCTTGCCTAACATTAACAACAAACACCCCTAATTTTGTAGGACAACAACATCGTTTTCACTAAAAACAAAGTTTCCAGTGCTACTGAAAATACCACATTACCATAACAAAGTTTGAAATAGCCCAACATTTATATTTTCTAAATCTGCACTTACAAGTATAGTAAAATACATACTTCAAGCAATGAAATACACACCATCTCACATGATTCGATATTTCAACATAAACTTTGTCATTATCAGGAATAATCATGAAGATGACATAATTTGTGTCGAAATATTGAATCCTGTCATGATGGCATGTATCTGTCTGTCCTATCTAATTGCTTTAAGGTTTACTTGTGGTTGATTAGTGGACCTTTTGGATTCATAGTATAATTTGCTACAGATTGCATTTTTCTTCCATATATTCAGTACTGTGTTACCTATTTCATGAACTCAGGATAGCGACAAACTTTGCAATCAACTACTGGATATGCGAGGGGCTCTTTAAAATTATCAATGGCACCGTCTTTGTCTTCAGTTATTAATTACAGTACTTGTGAATTAATTACAGCATTTGCCAGTATTTTTATTGTTGTCAGTCACATTACCAACAAATTTGCACACCTACATAGTGACATGTGATGTGAAATATAACTATAACTTCAGTTCTGTTCATCAAATCAATTATTGAATTAATTTGATTTTGGAATTGAGAATTTAAAAATGTATAAATAGAAAATAAAATAAACATATGTTGCCACCAAATTAGGATTCGTTAGTTTGTAAAAGGAGTTATGATAAGAATACTGACTGTTCAGAGCATTAATTCGTACTACTAAGAACCTAGACTAAAAGTCTCCTAGAATTACGCATGTCTCATTTAATTAAATCAAGTGAAGAAAGAGAAATATTTAGGGTTCTAAGTGTAGCAATCCAGAAGTAAAATGTTGTTTATGTTTTATATTCCTGAAAGATTTTGTACAGGTACTGTGACAGCTTTTTTATATTAGTTTTAAATGGAATTGAAGCATTAACCTCTTTAAATTACTGTACTTCAAATTTATGTATTTCTGTATATCAGAACCTACATACAGTTTACTGGATCAAATGGTTAGCGGAGTTCATAAAAATAAAATCCAGTAAAATTTGTCTAACCATTTTACCTTACAGTATAATGACACAAAATAAAAGTATGCTACAATGAATAACAATCTCTTTGCTCATAGGATTAAACATACAAGGCCCATTTGTACGAGAATCGAAAAGACAAAAACATTTGGTAAAAACCAATATTTTATCCATGAGTGGTATGTCCATACATGCAAAACACTGATTTATAAACACTGGGTGACTAGTAGTGATTTTATTTGTTTTCTCAAAACTACAATGAATCTGTGTAACTTTACATTGCTTTTACTGTTCTTGTTTTTATAAAATGGTAATTATTTTTACCAAATAGTGAGGGTACCGCTGTATTGATGGCCATAATTGTACTGAAGCAACCTTTGACCTAGTGTGAGCACTAATGACCTCCAATGGTCCATGTTCCAACAAATAAAGAGTTTTGGGGACGTAAAAAAAGTCTGTGCCTAACTCTCTGTAAACAAAAATACTCTTCCCCTCTATGTATTTTTATTGGTAAATATTCAGTTAATTGCAGGGCTGGAATATCAGGCTGTTTCAGTGTTAAATCCACAGGCGGTCAGGAATTAACACCTCTTTGGGGGAAACCGAAAATTTTCTTACCGGCTAATAATAGTGTGTAACACTTAAAAAACCTCACCCGATCGGGCAGACAGAGAGTAGTTAAACTACGTTTAAAAAACTTATTAAACATATTCACTTTACAATGTACTGTATATGATGTTATTGTTCTTATGAAGCATATATAATAGAATAGGTAAAAATTATGGTACAGTATATAAAACCATGGAGTAAAGAGAAACACAGACTTCACTGTTTATGAATGGTTATTCACCTGAAAAGCTGGGGAAATAACAATTGATTGATGAATTGCACTGCTCTTCTATTTTATTGTGTCAGTTTTACTCAAAATTGGTTGCTAAGCATCATTGACATTTTTAAATGTAATAATAAAATATTTTTGACCCATATTTAATGTGATACCATGTTGGAAAATAGGCCCAGGGTGAGGCTTTGATTATTTTTACCCTACATTTCCAAAGAAATGTAGGATAAGTTTGAATTAACCACCTCAAAGCTTATCACATTAAATGTTTATAAAGGATAGGAATATATTGTACAGTTTAGTGACCAAGTTTAAACTAATCCAATTGTGATAAGACTTAGCCAAACATTCTAATGGGGATGTACACCTAATGTTTGAAGGGTGCTCTTGAAACTAAGGTAACTAGTTTTATGGAATTGAAATGGAAATTATAACAAAACTGATCAACTGACAATTCTGGGAAAGTTTATTCATAATTGATAAATAACATTGAATGCTTATTCATAAAGGGACACTTAAATTTGGAGGGATACTTATTGAACAGAGTACTTTAAAAAACAAATTTTCATTTGAAGAGGAATCTTTTGTTCATACTTATACATTAGTTGTTAATACAGTATTTGTTTAGGAAATATTTATTTGTAAATCATTAAAAAAATATTTTAGCAATTTTTTTTAACGGCTACTGTAAGTTAATTCGTCATCTGACAAGCGGTGTGAATAACCCGGCTATAGCCCTATAGCGGATATTAGACAAGAAAAAAAACATGTAATCTCTTCGAGGAAAGTGTCTAAAAAACTTTTACCAATATATGTTATAACTGATTTCCTATTGATTTCTAATAGGTTATCAACATGGAGCAGGAGAGTGCTACAAACCAGCTCTTAATAGACTGCAAGGAGCCAGTCACATGTGTTGAATTCTGTCCATTTGAGACAGCGTCGCATCTAATTGCCATAGGGGGCAGTATGCGGATCTTAATTGGCACTTGTGTGTTTCCAGTAAGTAAACATTAATAAATGTCATTTTATTTGAATTAAAACAATGCAAAAATAATTGTTGAACATAGAGCAGATACTATACATGTCACAATCCAAATGGTCTTTGATAGCGCAAACATGTTTTGAGGAAATATATTCTTTGGAGTATGCTTAAATGTGTCAAATTTTAACTTTTACTGAGACAGTGATTTTGTGCTACAATATTATATAATAATATTTTCTACTTTTGCGGTTTAAACTCCCACATATATTGTCAAGAGTTCTAACCTTATACTGATCAGTTAGGTACTATATCTGTGTTCCCTCTCTATCTAGGAGTATAAGTAGGTACCTGGAAAGTACAAATATCAATTATAGCTATAAAATTAAATCTTATGTTCATGTGTTTCCGTCAATTTGATAATATGTTATATAAAAACAACATGAGAATGACATGAAGAAACATTCATTTATAACAAATGAGCATTTTTGGACTAATGTTTTATAAGTACTGAATAGACAATTTGAATCAGAACAAACAAGAAGACGAACCCAAAACCAGTCTAAAAGAGCGTATGCCCTGTGTGACACAAAACTTATTTGGATAAACTTACCATTTGTTTTATTTGGACAGTAGTCCATTGAGTCCTATGTTATTACTT
This sequence comes from Nesometra sesokonis, assembly GCA_025631205.1. NCBI lineage: Eukaryota > Metazoa > Echinodermata > Crinoidea > Comatulida > Antedonidae > Nesometra > Nesometra sesokonis. The sequence continues at coordinate 6,772 of JAOTQE010115565.1, forward strand.
TTATTAATTCTACAAAGTGATTTACTCTATACAAAAACATATCAAGTGTAGTTATGATGTTGTTGATGATGATTTTTTAAACTACTTCATCTAGGAAGAAGATAAAGATCTCGAGACATTTGAATTTCGTCAGGTTAATGAATTCCATCATGGCTGTCGGGTGGATGCTCTCTCATGGAGTCCAAGAACAAGCCTGGACTGTCTACCAAGGTGCATACGGTAAGAAAGAAAGAATCTTAAGTAAAAACATCAGGGCCACAAGATGTATCATTCTGTTTCATGCTAAAATACTGATTTAAAAAAATATCATTTAATGTAAGAAAATATATGAAATCAATTTTTCATAAGACCAATAATTTAATTGTCTTTAGATAAACCTAATTTCAACAAAATAGGTTTAAGTCATTACATGAAATAGTATACTTTTAGTAGCAAATGGTTGTGATTGTAGAGTCTATTTAGGATTTGAAAGTCGTAAATAGTAAATTTGCAATGGTATGTGCCTCATGGTGATACTGTAGAATGTTGTTAATTGTAAAATAACCAGTTATTGAAGCAGAGGTATCAAATCTGAAAACAAGAATGAAAATAATGTGTCTAAAGGCTGCCGCACACGTAAGCCAACGTCGCGCGTGCCAACAGTCGCGTTTGCTGACGCTGCAAGCCAATAGCGTGAAATTTTGTGCGCCGATGTTGCAGCTCAAGGTTTTTAACATGTTTGATTTTTAACAGCTACTTGTGCTGTTGGCTTATGTGTGCGGGGGTTCTAAGCTTGCTATGTGTTCAAACGCGCTTATAATTAACTGATAATTAAATGATAAACTATCAGTGTGGGCCTGTTTTGCATATAAGTGGCTTAAAGATAAAGCTTACGACCTCCACACACATAACCCAATGGCACGAGTAGCTGTTAAATATCAAACATGTTAAAAACCTTGTGCTGCACCGTTGGTGCATGAAATTTCACCGCACACATAAGCTATTGGCGTTCAGTGGCAGCACAAGTGATTGTTGGCGCATGCCTTAAGGCTTTCTTAAGAGTCATCATAGGAACATGAAATTTTACATCCTTCAAAACATCCCAACAAATTCACCACAACAGTACTTGTATTTGATGAGCTCTGGCTTCATGCCATCCCTCAAAATTATGTAAAAAAAGACACATACTGTATGAAGGAAGGTGTATTACTTTATTAAATAATCAAATTAGGCTGGATAGAGTGCACTCATGTATCTGTTAATTTTGTTTGAAATTTTGTTGAATTCATTATTTTCTTGTAAAACTCAATAGTTAGCCAAGTTGGCAAAATACTTAACTTGTAACCTGCAATGAAATTCAAGGTTCAAGTCCCTTTTGGAACAATACAATGGGGGGCTAGTGAATGGGTCTAGCGAGACTGAGACCCTGTACTGCTACTATAACATGGAACAAACTCCATGTGTGAAAAGCAGTATTATACCTGTTCTAAATCGTAGCATGATCGTAGGGATGTTCATTTAGCTCAGTTGCTTTTACTGTGTTTTGCATTGGTGGCAAAAGTAACAATAAATATTTTTTAGTTTTTGTTCACAATGGAACTGGGTTCATACTTGTTAATTAAAAAAAATCCTTGAAATATCTTTGCCCTACTCAAAATACATTGCATTCCCACCTATAGTATGGTGATTGTTCACTATTGCTTGGTGGTAGGTGTGGTAAATATTAGCCATTTTATTTACCACATTGATTAAAATATTATTTCCTATTTTATTTTGGTCTGGTACACGCGGTCAATTTAAAAAAAAATGTATAGTGCCATTGAATATGTTAATGGAGATCAAAACAAAAACCTTAGATTTATCAAAATGCCTTTTTATTGATTATTGTCAGAATTTAAATCTATATGCCATGAAAATTACCATTTCAATTTTTCAGTTTCTGTACAGCAGGTTCCGACTTTAGGTTACGTCTGTTTACTTCTGACCTTAAAGACGAAAACACTGTTCAGGTAACAAATACAGTCTGAATACAACTTATTAAAATATATAAACTTAAGGAAACAAAAAAAAAGTCACTGTATATTGATTTTCAAGTTGAATTGTTGTAGAAGTAGAGGGCTCACTTCATTTTTATTTGATTTAAATTTATTTGAAAGATTAAGTTATTGGGCAGCAACATCACCATGATTATAATTTTAGTAACAATGTAAAACTAGGTTATGCTACATAGTGAAGTTGTTATATTAATAAAAAGAATAATAATATGTCGATTTGTGATACCATATGAGCAGAACTTTAAAGAATGCCAGGCGGTAGATACTACCTGACTTCGATGAAATTTTGTAAAGCATGTGATTGTTACTTTAAAAACTTTTCATTAAGCTGACCCAATTTTGATAAACTAGATTACCGCATTACAAGCGGTTCAGAGTTATGAACGCCTCATACACTGGTAATAGCTGCAACATGGAATGGACTGTATCCCATAGGTGTTTGTCCCAATGACTGGGGGTAATAATTGTGCAGTTCTTAGAGGCCTTGGCAATAAGCGCTTATATAAATGTCACATTATATTATATGGTATGTTTAAACACATCTCATTGTTAACAGTCATTTACATAATCTATTTTAATTTTTAAACCTTAGCTGACATTTTTTATTGTAGCTGTATAATTTATTTTATTTATGCAGGTTTTTGATGGGCACACAGATTATGTAAATAAAGTTAGTATAGAACCGCTTGAAGGTGAATTAGTAGCAAGTGTTTCCGATGATTACACATGTAGAACTTGGGATCAATTTGGACAACAGAAGGCATTATTTCCGCTGAAATCCCAGGGAATGTCCGTAGTATGGCATCCACGTGACCCAATGAAGGTTTGTAAGCTTTAATGTCTGTTTGGTCAAATTGGTATGTAGGTCTTTGGTTTAAATCTTAATAATGTGCACATTTATTTTTCTATAATTTTTGCCAAGCCTGAATGAATAAAAAACAAACCAGAAATCAGGCAATTTTTAATTGCTGCTCCTTGCTTCTGGCTTGCACTTCCTGTCGATTTGAAACGAAGTCATTACCTCTATTCAAAGGTTGTCTAAACTTTCCTATAGCATTGATAAACCCTCTGTTCTCATTAGGGTATCATATAAAACCTTAATAATAATAACAACAATAACAGCGACAGTGACAGCGACAACGACATTTATCAAATATATAAATAAATCATAAATAGCAATTTAACAATTTCTTGTAACTAGATATCTCAGATTCTAGTACCCTTTTTTATTAAGCAAAAACTGCTCATCTATGAAAAATGTCTTTCTAGGTTATAATCCCACCCTCCTTGTACATGAAATTGGGCTAAAATTGTAGGGTGGGACTATAACCAAGTATTCCCCTGTGCAAGAACTGAAAAATATGATCATTTTGCGAAGTGATGCATATTTGAAGAACTGTTTTCCTATGAATTATTCAATAGCTATCCAAAACGATATTAGAAATTAGACTTTAATGGAGATTCAAAACCTAATACTTCAGTATACCTAGGATCTATCATTGTCTTACCTCATGGTAGGCTAGCCATTTCCTAAAGCATTTGTCTAAGCTAGGCCTAGGCCTACCCTTACAGCAAGTACCGATATGATCATATTTCTACATTTTTGTTCAAAAACAAGACATTGAACGAGGCCGACTAAGTTGTAGGCTAGGCATATCGATGTAAATTATACCTGGGTACTTTGCCTGGGGAAACACTGGTACTCGACGGTGGTCGCAAAGTCAGGGGTGGGATTATATGCGATGTGGGATTATACCCAAGGAATTACGGTATATGTTTCTTGGGCATTTGTATCAACTATTGGGGGGAATGATTAGAAGCATTTACAGGCCTTGGTATAAGGCCTCGATTTTTGTTTTTGGTTTGACCAGTCCACTGGGCAAGTTGACACTTGTATTCACCAGCCACCTGGGCTAGTAAAAATGAAAATTCACTAGCCTGGTGCAGTTTTTACTAGCCATTGTATGCTGGGCTAGTAAAAAATCGAGCCCTGCCTGGGAAAGGAAAGGCTTCAATATTCAATATTACATTTTTGGTGACTTTCCTTTAATATTATTTTTAGCTGATGGTGGCTGAGAAAGGAGGAATAATTCGTTTCTATGACATGAAACTAGAAGAACCAATCATGACGCTGGACACTGGGCCTGGTGGCATGTTGATGTCTGCTGATTGGTGCTGGGAAGATACTGCCAGTGTTGCAGCTGTTGTCAATGGTGATTGGATGATATGGGATACAACAGATTCAAGGTACTTGGGCTAGGCACCAGCTTTCAACCTCCAACATACCTGTAGTCCATGAGTATAACAAAATGCATCATTAGATGAAAGTGATAGGTTCAGTTAGCAATGTTCTTTTCATGACTCACCTCTAAACGATATGAATGACCAGCAGTAAGAAACAGTATGATTACGTAGTGGAAGCATACTATAAAGGGAAGGAACTGAGAAAAAAGAACTACCAAGAAAGCTCTGGAAAATATGATTAAACTGCATAACAAAATAATACATAGCATGCGTTAAAACCAAATTCAGATATTCAGTCAACTAATATTGTCAAATGTTGCTGAATGGAGTCTGGGGACACACTGAAAATGTGCAACTTGTCAAAAAACCTGTTGGACAGCTCCATTTCATATACAAATTAGAGACAGCTAATAATTTGGTGGATACACAATACTCCTCCAGTCGGCTGCCACGGACAGGACTATTTCCAACTTTAGGGTTGACATTCTGGCTGCTGTACAGTGTAGTCTAGTGCAGGTTTACCGAAGATTCCCAAAATGGCAGACCCCTAAATACCAGCAGGGAAGAATTAAAAGAAAATCTTAATATCGAAAGGAAACATTAAGATGTGGACGGTAAACACGAAAAGCCTACGCACAATATGCATGCTAGTCAGCTCGAAGGTGAAAGCATATAGATCGCTAGGCTCAGCTTTTCATCGAAGTCGACCTTTTCCCATAAGGCATTGTGGATTTCGGCCTTTCTACTGCAACTGGTAGTTTGTGCACTGTATTGTAAATCCACCAAATTGAGAGTGCCCCTTGGTAGAGAATCCACTGGTAAAGACTAGCTAAGCCATGCATGCAGGTATGCATCAGGTTTATTTTGATGATAAGAATGCTGGATCTTATATTTCTTAACATTCCAAATGGGACACAAAGAAATTGCAATTTCTTTTAAGAATCATACTACATGAACGAAATGAATCAGAGGATCATTCAATGTATCAACTTACAGGTTAAACAAATTTAAACAATTAAAATAGGGACAAGTTTGGTTAATGTTCACAAATGTTGTTTAAATTTGTTAGTGGCCTAGGATCGAAACATACCTACAGTAGCACTTACAGACCCCATGTTTTACATAACTCCTTTTGTCATGTACCATATTTCCTTTCGATATTTAGAAGATTTTCTTTTAATTCTTCCCTGCTGGTATTTAGGGGTCTGCCATTTTGGGAATCTTCGGTAAGTCTTCTCTGTACAGCAGCCAGAATGTCGACCCTGAAGTTGGAAATAGGCCTGTCCATGGCAACCGATTGGTGGCACACCATTTTGTGAATCCACCGAATTAGTAGCTGTCTCTAATTCTTAAATGAAATGGAGCTGTTTAAGAGGATTTTTCACAATTGCACATTTTCAGTGTGTTCCCAACACTCCATTCAAGTTGGTTTTTTGACAAGTTGCACATTCTCAGTGTGTTCCCCAGACTCCATTCAGCAACATTTGACATTATTAATTGACTGAATATCTGAATTTGGAAGTTCTACTCTTATTTAATTAATTTACCATTCTGATCTTTATCATTTGTACAGTCAAGCTATAGAGAGCCAGCGTGCACATTCTGATAAAGGTCGTTATATACGCTGGTGCCGAAGTAGTAATAACGTATTTGCAACTCTGGGTCAACCGAATAACCAACTCAAGATTTTCCACCTAGGACATCATCAGGTACAGATTTTCTTCATTTAATGCAAAACTGTTTTTAATAACAACACAGATTTAAATATTATCAGTAATAATGGGTCAATAAACATGTAACGTTTGCGGTACACCACGTATGTAGTTGTAAGCTACTCCTACTACTACTAGAGTAGCTTAGAACTACAAGATCGG
>JAOTQE010115576.1:0-12922 GCA_025631205.1 Nesometra sesokonis
CCCCCCCCCGCCCCCCCACTTTCAGGGATGTAAAATGTTTTATAAAATCTCTTTTATTGTTAATTATTCTATACTTAAACTTCAGGTTGCTGATGGATCACAAGCACCCAATCAGAGTTACACAGCTGCACATGTTGCTCATAGCAACCAAAGAGCACACAGACCAGAGAGGTAATCTTAGATCCTCACTTATATATTTATGATTGCCATAAAACCAACAACTAAACTCGAGTATTTTGTGTATTTGGCCAAAAAATTCTGGCCGACCTTGATTTTTATATTTAGAGTCGGTCAGGCTTGGGTAAGGCTTTTTTATGCCTTTTGACTCTTCTGCATGCCTAGGGGGCGGTAATACAGTAACAATTCTTGCCTCTGAGTTTATTTTACATGTGTAAAAAAATTTGAGATACAAAAATATTTCTAACATTATAAGTTCTTAGTAATTGGTGTAAATCTAGGTGATTGAAAGGTTGCTTGCCATTGTGGTTCATAAATTAAAGTGTGCAAGGTACTCAGTTAGCAACTTATAAACACATTAACGTTTGGAAAACACAACTATATTTTCATCAATTTCTCAAAAATGTGGGATTACATTTTGTATAGGTATTAAGGAAAGATAAAAGTTAATACTGTCAGGTGATAAGATTTTGTACTGGAGACCCAAAAATGTACCACTCAGAGATATTATTATAAATTGTTTTAATAAAAATTAATTTTAGATATCATTATGAAATCTAGAAAAAGGGGCATTGGTTGTATTACTGTTTCCTTTTTATTCTACTTTTTATGACTATAGGTAAATATCTCTGAACTCTCCTGAATCAGGCTTCTAAACTTGTTTTTAAGGAAAGAAAATTTGACCCTTATCCCTTCTCTACTATAAATTCTTCACTCATTAAATGTAAAAAAATGCATCCAATATAAAATTATCACCCTCACATAGAAGTGTCTTCATGGTTATTATCTTCAAGAACTTGTCTTGCCCTATGTTCCTTTACAACAAGATCATTCCTCTGAAATAAAACCTCATTTTAATGACTCCTAGAACACACATGGAATTCTGCCTTTTTTTGTACAGACACCAGTTTTATGAAATGAATTACAGTACCTTATTTTATCTATCATTGTACAACATTCTCTCAGTTTAAATCACTTCTGAAGACCTGAATCTTTTTCATAACTGTTTGCCTTTTCAGGCTGAGACTGGTAATTAGGTCTCTACAAGTATTTTGATATTATTATTTTTTTTTTATAATGTCCTACAGTATTAAGGTTCAAATATATAATTTAGAGATAGTGTGATGCATCAGATCTATGTGCAAGTTTTATTTTACAGTGTTCCACGACTGAACCTTACCAAATTTGTTGATGGTGACAACAAGTTAGAGAAGCCAATTAAAGATCAACACCACCATCTGTACACACCGGACACTTCAAGCACAGTCAGGTATCAATGTCTACCATCAATTTAAACTGTCAGTAGTCCTTGTTTCAATCAGACTAGTCATAAATGTTACAACCCATTTAGTCTACAAAATAAATTGACTCCTACAGTAGTTTATTAGTCAGATATTCCTACTCTCTCAATAAATTCAAATTTTTCAACATTCTTTTACAGTTTATTCATACAATATTAATCTTCTGAAATTATTGGATTGTGTCCTTGCCTTTATACCATCAGTTAACACTACTGTGAACAGTTATTGCTTCAATGAAAGTAGCCATAAATGTTACAACATTCTCTGTCAAGAAAGTAAAGTAATCCCTACCATAGTTTAGTCAGATATTCTTATAGATATCATTTTTTGCCACACTGTCTCTAAAAATGTTGAAACTTTGAAACAAATAAATAAAATGGAATATAGTTTCATTTGCTATTAAAATTTCTTTGATTTATTACTAATTATAATTACTAAGGTCATATAACTATGCCAAGTGGCAACCCACTTTGTATAGGTATATTTTTTTTTTGCCACACTGTCTCTAAAAATGTTGAAACCTTGAAACAAATAAATGAAATGGAATATAGTTTAATTTGCTATTAAAATTTCTTTGATTCATTACTAATTATAATTACTAAGGTCATTATTCTTAACATGTATTAAATGATGTATTGTTTGAATTGCATTTAGTTATTTATCATATATTACCATTTATTATTCTCATGATTTCCTAAACACTGAAGTGTTTTGTTTTCCAAATCATCATCATACTATGATTTGAGCAATGCTTGTCTGTTTTTCTGTCTGTCTGGTTGTTTCCTCTACTCCTCCCAGTTCCTTGGTCCGATCTCCATCACACTTGGTTGGTAGATGCAGGTTCACTGCAAAATTGACCTTGAGGGGTTTATTTTTTTCGAAAGGTCAAGGTCACTGGGGTCAAAGGTCAAATAGCTGTTTTTCGCTACTCCTTGGTCCCATCTTGACCAAACTTGGTGGAAGCATGTAGGTTCAGACCAGAATTGCCGATGATGGGCCAAAGTTCACGAGGTCAAAGGTCAAGATTATGTGACGGGTAAAAGTCAAGGTTACGGGATGGGTTATTTGACTAGTAGTATTAATATGAAAATAGAGCTTGTCAATCGCTTTTAATATTGTTTCAAAACGGTTTAAAGTTTATTATTTTGTTAAATTATACTAAAGTAATTTTTTTTCTTGCATCTTCTATTTTTAGTTGGGGCACTCCAGTACCTAGAACTTCACCTTTTGCCCTCCATCATACACCAAAAGTTGGAGGTGTGAAGTCACATGGTCAGAACAAAAAACTGGACTCAACCAGGAATTACCAAAACAATGTAAGTATAACAGCTTGTTTAAACAATTACCACTATTTATTGTGGACTCAAATAATTATTAACATTGAAAAAGATTTACGATGAAGAAACCTTAAAGTTGATTTTATAAATGACTTAATATATATATATTTATAATTAAACTACAATATACACTTTCCAGGAAATTTGACTGGCGTGACTGCCTGTTGCCAACATAGGTAAAAGGTGTAATATTTTTTACGTTAAAATCCCTTTGTTAGCCATAAATTCCTTTTTTATGTCGGAAAAATATTTAAAATGTTTACCTTCGTAGGCCTAGTCACTGGCCATGTAGCATTTTAAATAAAGCAATTTTTTTTTTATAATTTATTCTATTCTAGACATCTCTATGTAATTTGGTGAAGGAAATCAGCTGAACTAATTAGGTAAATGAATGAATACAACTTACCACTGCAATTTAAATTGAAAAATGATTATCAATTCATTGAAAGTGTACTAATTGAGAAAATGTGTGACAATATCTTGGTATTCTGTTTCAGGTTGATCAAGTAGTTCCAGAAAATTTACCTCCACCCTCTGCTAAACAAAAGCAACAGTATCAGCAATACCAAGATGAAATGAAGCAAAAGTACCAGGCAAAGAGTGTTCAAAAGGAAGAGAAGATAAATAAAGAAAAAGAAAGTGGTGAAAAAATTAAAACAAAGACTGAGGAACAGAAGGTGGAAAAACAGGCTAAAAAGTTAGTGTTCGACCATGATTTTTGCTTACATTTACTTTATAAATGACACATCTCTTAAACTGAGCTTCTTTATTTTATTTTTTATACTTCATTAAATTCCTAGGTTTACAGTACATGATGACAATTAAAAACATGGTAAACAAAATGGTAATCATTACCATTAAGTAATTAGTAACATTACTCTGGCAAAAGTACGTAGCACTATCATGGTTGCTCTCCATAATGTTGTCAAAATCTCAACAACAATGATGTTATTTACTTAATTTAACATATGTAAAACTAGCTGTATAATAAAATTTAATTTTAGTTTGGCCTTATTCGGTCGAACGACAATAAGACTTGCGGTCATTAGAAGCCTATATTTGTTTTTACATATTCCTTCAGCTATAAGTGTTAGTAAATGAAGTACTGTAATATTTACTTGATTACAATTTTATGTGCTTTATATTCAAGAAACCAATCCAGTGATGATTATGATATACTAAACACAAGTTGGGGGAAGGCATACAGTCAGCAACAGGAACAACGCAAACTAGAGGCAGTAAGTTTGAAATAAAACAGCTGGTTGAGTAGTATGTTAGATAAAGCTGTTATTTATGTGCACCAGTTTGTCTACGTATCACCAAGCAAAGAGATTGCTATTAGCTAGGTTGGGTTAACTTGTGTTAGTCGCTGTGTGCTAAACCATGAAGACTCGCTGGTTGGTCTCCGATTCACTAGAACACATTGTCACTCGGCTGGAGTGTTAAAATACAAATTTATAGCTAGCCTTTTAAATGAGACGTTAAGCATTGGCCCCATGTACACCCCAGCTCATGTACATGTTAAAGAATTTTGTACAGTCTTTAAGCCTAGCTCACACCTTTGCGTTTCGAGCTTGCATTCGGCTGCGTATTGTCTCAACGCAATCTAACGCAGCACTACGCAATGAAACGAGCTAATACGAGGTCAATAGGCAGACTAGCGCAGAGGCTTTGCATTCTAGCTCGCTAGTTTGAAATTTTTTTCAAGCATCCGCAACTGAACGCAAGGTCAAAATCCATGCGAGCTAAGACGAGTGGCAACAAGCTAATGCGAGCAAGGACGAGCGACACCAAGTTGCTTAACGCATGCCAACGCAGCCTTTTTTCTAGGTCTTTAACCATTGCAGAACATATTCTTTAAAAGTTTGTGAATGCTTCTTGATTTTCGGCTTCTAGTTCCCTTATCAGCTTATTTAATTGACCCTGGCCATCTATTCTGCCGGTCCAAGATCGAATCCAACAACTTTGAGGCCAGATATGACTTCGTCGATACGCAATATCCCTGGCACATACCGTCATTCGCCCTTTTTCGTCCAGCTGAACCAAAATCTTAAAATTAATGCAAAGTAGAGGTGTTTTGCAAAGCCATGGTTCACCAAATCAATGGGTGTTATCTATATTTGCAGAGAGTAAGACTGGTAGGGCAAAATAACAAGAATTTATATGTTAATGCAACTCTCTACGAGCTTGTGTGCAGCAAAAGGAACTGAAACGTAGCAGAACAAGCGGAAAGTGAGCGAGAACGAGCAGCTTTCGAGTTAAAGGTGAGTGGATGAGCAGTAAAACGAGCTAGTGCAAGCTGCTTGCGAGCAACAAACGAGTGGCGAACGAGGTAAACACCCAACAGGACGAGCAATACTCGTATTGAATCATACTGCTACGAGCAACAACGAGTTGGGGCGAGGTGAAGTGCAACCATAGGCAATCGTTTTTCGAAATCTACACGAGCTACAACGCAACAGTGTGACTGCTACGGAATATTTTGCGACGGAGCGCATAGTTGCGTTCGGCTAACGCAACTATACGTAGCTAAAACCGCAAAGGTGTGAGCTAGGCATTAGAAAAGAGTCTGAGATTGTTTCCTAGTGTACTGCAATCCCTACAGAAGGAGCCCACTGGAAATAAGTTGGACTTATGTTACCCCTGGTGTCTCAGAACACTGAATAAATTAATAAAGCTTTTATTAAACAGAGTAGTTATGCTTAATTTAAAAATACTAAAAATAATAAAATAACTATAATGATTTAACTGTAATGGTATTGTAATACTATTCATTTTCAGGAGGATAGTGTAGAAGCAAAAAAGAAGCAAGATATAGTAGAGCAAGTGATGGTGGATCAATTGTCGAGGTAGATGTCATCAATATCAACCCATTATTCATAAAACCTTCAGAATACATCCTAAAAATAATATTTGTTTGAAAATCTGCCTGTTTGTTGATTTAAAAATAATGAACATGGGTCTGTTATCCACATACATTTTAGTTTTATTCTTGAGTAGAAAAGTGAAAGTTAATGAACTCAGCCTAGGCCTAGAATTTCCTTCAATAATTACTCCTTGCTAGGTAAGTAAGCTGTAGATTTATCGACATGGATGTCTTCCAGGTTTTTCTCTGCATAAGTCCAGAAGAATAATGGAAGTGGACTAATAATAAAAAAAATAAAAAATATTTATCCACACTGTTTTTAGTATCCTCCCATAAAATCTCATTTTGCATTTTAGTAATTTTAGAAGGTAGTAAAATGACAGATCACACTTACATTTATAAATTTTAATAAAATATAGTTCAAACTGTTTTACATTTTTTAAGAAGTAGTAATAAATTATGGGACTAATGGACCTTTAAATACATTATTTGTTTTAATAAATTTACCATAGTTGTGTTTATTGACTGTTTTTTCCAGAGTGGTACAATTTAGCCTAGATTGTTACAAACATTTAGAATGTTCATTTTTTCTTACTCGTAAAAGATAAACCATGATAAACCTTATATTAGGTTAGTTTGGAACATTTCAGTGATATGCTTTAAATAAGTCTTGTTTCCACTCATCATTGTCTTTACATCATCATATAGATTTAAACTGTCAATAAGACTTTCCATATTTCAAATTTACTTTAATAAATTATACATTGATTTTTTATGTACTATTTTTAGAGCTGTTATTAGTGATCCCTCTCAGAATAGTCATGATGGGTTTGAGTCAGGAAGATCAACACCATACGGAGGAAGAGGAAAGAATAGATCATTACATGAATCCAAGTAAGTAGCAGTTGGTTGCCAATATAATAATAACTCTAATTTTGTAGATTGCAAATGTGTTTATTTTAATTCTTACAACTAATGCATGTTGATAGCATATTGAATTTGATTTATTTGTGTGATACACCAAAGGTTAACCTACAGCAACCTGCAGTTGACTCATTTCTAGGGGTGGTGATTGGGCAGTACTCCAGGAAACCACCTATTACTTTGTTTGAGTACTGTATTCACAAGGACAGTGGCTTAATGTCTCATCCAAATGAATATAATAAATAATAATAATAATCCTTTATTTCCCATCAAAAATATGAACAATATACAGTAAAATACATGCACTATTGAAGATTAAATGACATGGTATTTGTTATGTAATATAAATAGGTAAATTTGTCTTAATCATGCTTGTAAACACTGTTTTTTAGAACACTATTCCCATTACTGGGCAGAATTGTAAAAAACCGAAAAGTCAAGCTCCTGGTGTTCTGTGACATCATTTGATAATGCTATACCCCATGTGTGCAATTGTCATTATGGATAAATGCTATTAATAAATATGAGTAAATTATGTACATGGTAACAAATAAGTCAAGAGACACTCATTGATTTGATCTCTAGGCACTTTAAAACATTTGTTGCCATTTGCGTATACTGTATTTTTAAATAATACAACCTTTTATATGTCTGTACAAAAATATCTGATAACTAAATTAATACAAAGTGAAGGACATTTTTATTTTAAATTGTCCTTCTGTTTTAAAATAATATAAACCATTTTAAAATGTTATATGGTTTTTAACTTGTAATTCAATTACTAGACATATACAAAAGAAGTAGTCATGGATTTGAACGAGGTACCAATGATTACCCTGTTTCAGCACCCACAGAGTGACTATCAACAGTTTAGCCAACCTTCTTATTTATGAAAATAATTTTAAAAAAACAGTAAATAATTAATAATTTGATTTCATACAGAGTATGCACTGAGAGCTCAAGTACAGAGAAGCTTTTAGAGAAACGATTAAGTTTCACACTACGTATACCATCTCGCATTGGACATGATGCCTTGAGGGAGCTATTTGGATTTTACTTTATGCTAGATGAAACATTGACCATCTATGAATATAGACAGTTTGGTAAAAAGTAGGTGTTTACTGTGATATTATTTTATTAAAACTGTAAACAGGATAGGAAGCTTTTTTTCAATATAAATGATGTATAGTATTTTTCATAACTAGCTAAAATAAAAAAATATGGATCAGTAATTACGGTATTACAATAACATGCTTGATTTGCAGCTACATAAATGTGTCTAAAGTATTATATCAATAAGACTATTCTAAACCATAAATGATTAAGATATCCCTCAGGCTAGATGGAAGTATGGACAGCATTGTCCAAATCCAAGGAAGGTTTTACAGTGTGATGTTGTCATTTTGAAGTCGTTTTTTTTGTTGACAATATACCAGTATAATTTTTCAATTGAAAGAACACTAATTAAAGTCAGTAAGTCAAACATGATATAGAGAAATCATCAGTATTTTGTGATCTACCCTCAGAGGTCCCAAGTTTGAGAAGTGAAAAATCAGGAGATTTTATGTCGGCTGCTTTGTCGATCAAATTTGCGTTAATGCAAATGTGTGACGCATCATAATAAAAAACAAAACACAGAAAAAGTGCATAACAATGTGTAAAAATATCTGTATTATTATAAATTGTATTTAAAACTGAGCAGAGCTGGTATTTTTTGAAGGGACAACTGATTTTGTTCCTAGGCTTCCCCAAGACCCATTCTGAATATTTTTGGGAAACACTTAAAATTTTCAGGAGAAAAATGTATTTTTTCAGGAGGGAGACTCCCGCTATTTTCAGGAGACTTGGGACTTCTGTACCCGTTAACTATATCATGATGTATGGGATTGAGATTGTGGAGGAATTGTTCATTAAACACAGGACCAAGTAGTGGAGTCTTGTTCCAGAGTTGATTATTGATCTTGTTAACAGTATATAACATTACACATTTCCCATTGCATAGAGGAGGTGATCTGGTGATTATTTATAAATTAATCTTTTTATAATGTGTCATTGTGGTTGTTACAGGTCTCATTTTGTTCTGCCTTCTTCCAAAGTTACCTGCATTTATCATCTTGTTGCAGTCATCCCATCTAATTTTTTTATTGTTCTTTCATTTTAGTCGAACATCAGCCCTTCCTTTTATTCAGCGAGGTTCATACAGTCATGTGATTGGGCGTCGCAAAGGTCGCAAATATAGTATACGAGACCTCAGAGTTGTAAGTAGTTTGATAAACAGTATCTTTGAATTGATGGATTAAGATTTTAAAAACATGAAACACTTGGCATACAAATGTTTATTACAAGATAATTACAGTGATTTTCTATATTATTCTGTAGTATTATTGCAACATGAAACACTTGGCATACAAATGTTTATTACAAGATAATTACAGTGATTTTCTATATTATTCTGTAGTATTATGTAAATCTAATTACAGTACAGTAATTACAGGAAACACAATACTTATAGCAGGCATGACGTCTTATGCACTGATTGTCAGTAAAAAATACTGTAATAACAATCTACTGTCAAAAAGATTTTGGCTTCTATGAAGGAAACTTCAACAATAACAGCAGTTGGTTCAGTGGTTACGTTTCGGACTTCCAATCACGAGGTTCGGAGCTTCGAGGCTCACTGTGGTTGGCTGTTTGTGTTCCTAGGTAAGACACTTTATCCACATTGCCGCCTCCACCCAGGAGTATAATTGGGTACCTGGGAGGTACAAATGCCATGTGCGCTGATTACAGCTGCAACATAATGGAATGGATTGTATTCCATAGGTGCTTGTTCCAATGACTGGGGAAATGATTGTGAAGTGCTCAGAGGCCCTGGAAATAAGCACAATATAAATGTCACATATTATTAATAACTATGTGTTATGTTAAATTTGTGAATGGCTAAATGGCATAATTTAACAGGAGTCTACTTCTCAATTGTGTCACATTAGATGTAATAGATATATTTTTCTTGAAAGCTTTTCATTATTTCCTGATGCCAATCGATGTTGGTTGACATGTGAAACCATCTTGCTGATATCCAAAGATGGTTTAATACTGGAAGAAAATATACATTCTTCTGAAGGTTGTTGAAGTATATGTGGTACTATACAGTTTTAACTGCATTGATTTTGTATTGATAGTGTAATTTTATATTAACCTGTTGATGGTACTTGTGAATATTATTATTGAAATATAATATAATGATTATCTTTATTTATGTTAAGGGTGGAAACCTTTCGTTTGAGACAGCTAATCAGTCATCCTTACCAGAGACGATAAGAAAGCAAGAAGTTGTGAACCTAAGGATCACAGATGTTGATATAGAACTGAAAGAAAGACTTATGTAAGTATCCATTATACAATCAACTTTTCCAAAACTGATAACCTTCTGGTCTATTCATTTTTTTTTTTTGCTTTTTTGGACAGATTTTTTTAATAGGTTAACTTTGTTTACATTGGTTTCATGATTTTTGGACCAAAGTTCGGTTTAGCCTGATTTTATTCCCAACTATGCAATTTTGGGAGAGTTGACTGTAAATGACAAAACAAAATTATTCTGTGTCCTAGACAGTGTTGTCACTAGGCCCTGACCAGTATTATTGAGGCAGTGTTGTCACTAGGCCCTGACCAGTATTATTGAGGCAATGTTGTCAATAGGCCCTGACCAGTATTATTGAGGCAATGTTATGTCACTAGGCCCTGACCAGTATTATTGAGGCAGTGTTGTCACAGGCCCTGACCAGTATTATTGAGGCAGTGTTGTCACTAGGCCCTGACCAGTATTATTGAGGCAATGTTATGCCACTAGGCCCTGACCAGTATTATTGAGGCAGTGTTGTCACTAGGCCCTGACCAGTATTATTGAGGCAATATTATGTCACTATGCCCTGACCAGTATTATTGAGGCAATGTTATGCCACTAGGCCCTGACCAGTATTATTGAGGCAATATTATGTCACTATGCCCTGACCAGTATCATTGAGGCAATTTTATGTAACTGGCCCTGACCAATATTGACCCCTAGGCAATCAATAGACAATCACAACCAGTTCACTTCAACAACTTGCCGTATCTTTCTGAAAGGCTATGGTTCATTCAGCCCCTGTGATTGTGGGGCCAGCAGTGCTTTACCTTTTCCATCAACCCACTAGTAAGCAACTGGTGACATCTGTTTTATGGTTTCATCAACAGATTTGGTGGAAGGGTTCCATATGATAAAGATGAGTACAACTGTAAGATGAGGCCTCAAGTGTTACTACAAGAAGTCGAAGATTGGAAGATTCTACAGGGAATACAAGGTAAAGTATTAATTAATGTGATAGATGAATAGACTATGATGAAATGTGATTCACCAAGAATAACTCATGAAGTCTGAAAACATTTTCCATGGGAGTTCTCCTGGTAGTGGTTGGGTAAAACACCAGGAGACCATTCCCTACTCTTTCCCAAAGTATTTTTTTTCTGTTACATGTTGCACACAGAACCAATGCTGTCAAATCACTGAAGGTTGGTGCTCTACTTTTTATTTTAAACCCCCCCCTCCCAGCTGAAATGCATAGGTTAGACATGGTTGTCACTTTGATATACAAAGCTGGTTCCATTTGTATGAAACTGTTTGGTATGCTTATAACTTAAATTATATTCATTCAAAATTGTGTGGTTTATTTGTTTCCTGTTCAAATAATGAAAATAGTCTTTTTTAAATATAGCAGCAAGTAAAATTTATATTTTAAATTTACTTTTTTAGAGTAATAGTACTGTAAAAAATAGTAATGTAATATTATATACATTATTTAGCACAAGCTCGAGGTAAATTAAAGAGGTGTGGTTGTCGAACTTTGACTGGGTTAGGTCGACATTTTAAGAAACTTGACAAATCAGGGGATGGAGTTCTTAATAAAGAGGAACTGATTGGTGCATTGAAGGTTTTCCGTATAGATATTGATCCAAAGGTAATGTTATTTTCTTCTTTACATAAGTATTTTAAATAACAGAAAAAGCCCAATTTTGTTCTATTTCAGGATTAGTCAAAATTGGACAATACGTTCTTTTGGCTTTGCGATTGAATAAGAAGAAATTGGTTTGGTTAATGATTGTTTGGAATGTATCATACTATAAAGCATGGTGGCCAAAATTTACTTGGATGAAGGCTTCTAACCCTCTGAATAGTTTACAGTGAAACCTGATGTTTCAGGTCGGTTGGACCGTGCGCTTTACAGATTTCATTCCACAAATTTCATGCACGTTTCTGTGTTATATGTCTAAAAAAAATGTTTAAACAGTTATCTACAATACATGGTGAATGGTCACATCAATTGAGATCTCATTGCCTAGACCAATAGCAGACATTGTACTGTACCATGAGCAAAATCAACATCCTTTTTTCCAAACACATATATATGTGGCAGTGACAAGCTGAATCAGTCGGATGTCAGCATTGGCCGTTTCGAGATATAGGAAAAACAATGGTAGAGGTTGAAATTTTCACAAATTTATTTTTCAATGGAATCATGCAGTTTAATCATTAAATAATCAGATTACCTCAATAGTTTTGTTTTTACTTACCCCAAAACATTAAAAATCATGATTTTAGAGACCCTATACAACCCAGACGTATGAAAAACTGAATGTTTTACGCTAGAAATATTCGCGAAATCGACGGCTTGTTACCGAACACGCTTTAGGTTGGCCGTGGCCATGTTTGGTACTGTTGTAAAGCTAATTTTTTAAGTTCTACAGTGATTCGTCAATTGAATTCAATAGAGCTAATTTTGACCAATTAAAATTAGGTTTTATGGGTGTACACAAAACCCGTGCTTCACATGACAAGGAATAAAAACGTCTCGTTGATTAGTTGATTGGATATTTATGTCATATCGTAGCTCATTGCGCATGCTCAGTTGTGACGTGTATGCTTCTCCTTCGCTTTGCTCACACAAATATTTCGAACATGGAACAGTTCGATGTTCAATGTAAAAGAACCACAATAATAATTACAACTAGTAATTACAAATTGTAAGTGAATGCTGCGAAGCAAATCCCAGAACATGCTCCCGGACTCCCCTAAAAAGTTACCCTCTACCGGCCCCTTCCGCCCCCCCTTTCCCCCCCTGCTTGCCTGCGTTATTATTATCAGATTATTGGATCCATTCACATTTATATTTAAAACTAAACATGGTCAATTACTATTAGCGTAATCTAATTAAGCGGCTAAGACCTGTGGCCCTCTATACATTGTGACGTGAGATAGATAGCAAATAGTTTGGATCGTTATG
>JAOTQE010115587.1:0-12922 GCA_025631205.1 Nesometra sesokonis
ATTTCGTGCTGTATATATTTTTATGTATTTTTTAAAGATTGTTTATTCATCCTGTCATTGGCGTCTTGTACGCTGTTGGATGGAACTGAAATAAATAAAATAAATAAATAAAATAAAATGTTAGAAATTTAGGAAGCCATTTGTGTTGAAAATTCTGTGAAATACCTGCTTTTTTATTTTGCAAAATTTGACCCTCTATCAACCGAAATTCTCGTAAAAAATGGACACCTCCTCCCGTAAGCGGACACTTTAACCGGATCCGGGGGTGTCTGCACTTATGTATAGAACGAATAAGGTTTAAAGTGACCTATAGTACCAACAAAAGTACCCCTTGTTTAAAATGTCTCATTGTCAAACAATAAGTAATGCTTACATTGGGTGCTTTTCTTCTAGTGAAGCACTCGGCTGTCATCTGTACAACACTAACTTTTCCTCTGTTTTAAATGTGATGATTAATGTTATAAGTTATAAAATTTGATTATAAATTTAATTGAATATAATTACTTTAATGTACTGTTTATGGTGAATATTTTTAAAAGATGTTTAAAATTCAGAAAACTGATAAATTAATATTGAGCAAGTCTAATAACTTTTTTATGCAGAAATATTTTTTTTTTAAGTATTCATGAAAAGATCCGATTGTTAAAGATTCACAGAATAAAATAAACATAACTGCATTTATAATGACTTAATTAATAGTACTACTATTTTGATTTATTATGAAGTATCCTAACAATTGACATCTTGTTCTAAATGGATGAAAACAACAAGCCAGCATGTTGGCGTCGGCAAAATACATACAGTACTGTCTGTCAGATTACAATAACTGTAGCTCTAGGCCCTCAAGTTTTTGTCTCTGTTGGGAGTACGGATGTGGTTTCTAGAGGGGTGTAAGCCATCCTGTAGTTTAAACAGTTAGTATTGTCAGGCCTAAGTAAGTACATGAGAGGAGTGTGTTTTTTACGGTAAGAAGCAGTTCTAAATTATTATAGAGATTGAAATTGTCCTTTTTTAACAATCATGCGTGCTCGTTTTTCTTTTAAAATTTACCTCCATACTGTATGTTTTTGGCCTGTTTGTCTGTTCATAGTCATTGTTTCTGTCTGTGTAGAATGTGATATGTCATTTTGAATATTTATTAAATACCATTTCAGTATTAATAATCATTTGTATTTTAATAATTTATCTCCATTTTAAACTGATTGATCTTGTTCTGGTTACGCAGAGGTATCAACAGTGATGATCTTTTGTGCAACATGTTTGTGTATTAATAATTTTGAAATAACTTTTTTTTTCATTGTGGCTAGAGGTCCAGTAGTCTATGCTCTCTTCAAAGATAATGATGGGGATAAGGTTGGCCTATCTAGTCACGAACCATTGCGTTCAACTACTGGAACTCTAACCACATCGTTTTTTTTAATTCAAACATTTGTATAGCACGCCAGTCAAATTTTTCTACTTTTCCCCCCTAACGTTTTAGCTAATTGATTTTGTCCCACTTGGCTGTTCATAGGTATTTGCAATACCAATGGTATAGCCTAGAGTACAGTACTATGTAGTTGTGATATTTTTCCTGCAGATCAGTAAATTGATTTTGACATGTTATAATTGTAGAATTTCTAAAACTAGGTCTAGGCTGGTCATAGGGTACAGTTCAATGAAGTAAGAATTGTTAGTTTTGATGAGTTAATCTCTTTTGCAGCATCATTAAATAGTATGCATTAAATACTGATTTATTATTTACTGGAATTATTATTTGCTGGAATCCATGCATGTCATTTAATTGTTATTTTTTCTTGTTTCTTTTGGAATGAAATTTGGAAGACTACTGGGCCAAAACCATGATGATTGGCACAGGTTTAGTTTGATTGCCAATCCAAATTTATTGATAACTCTTGGGTAAAACCTGAAATTTAATAATGAATCCATCCCCATACACAGAGTTTCCAATATCCATGGATGAGTAAAATTAATTTTTAGGATGGTTGATGGTAAAATTGCATTTTAGAGATATCTGATTCTTGATTGAAAGTAGTCTGGGTTTAAAGATGTATTTTTACCTGAAAATGACCAGAAATTCATCAACATTGATTTTGAAAAACTTGCTCATATCAAAGCAACATTGTTAATTTAGGAACTTCAGAATAGAAATTAGTGTATTTAATAATTGTTAAATAAGATTTTTACAGTGAGGAATTATAGAGGCTTCCTGCCTTTTTAATGTTTTTGCACAATTTTAGCATAAAATATAACAAACTGCAAAATTGGGAGTAAGTAAAATACCCTAATTTCTAGTGTCATAGTCTAAATATTTCTTCAAAATAACCTGTTATTTTAAAAAAAGTCATTTTTAACCATTAGCAAATGCTTAGATTAATCATCACACCTAGAACCAAGAGAAATAAAAATATGTAGGCAGCACTTCTTAATGTTTTTTGGTAGGGTCCATTGAAATTAGGCTGATTAAAGGCCATTATATGTATATTTCAGCTCAAATTTATTTGCAACCAGTGGCAACGCCAGAATTTCTATGATGGCAGGGCAACGCCCCCGACAGGGAGGGAAAAAGCCATGCTTTAGATGGGATTTTTTTTGCCTTTCAACACATTCATAGGCAATTTTTCCCCCGATGAAACCTAAAACTTTTTTCTGACTTGGTGGGGGCAGGGATGACTCCCCACACCGCCACTGTTACGCCACTGTTTTTATCCATTGCCAGTGTCCCAATTACCTGAATCCACCACATCCAGAGCTTTAAGTAACCATGGAGAGGTTGCAATAATTTTGGATGGTTGGTTTTAAAAGATAGGGTTGATGTCTGGGTTAAAGTTAGGGTTGAATGCAGAGCCGAAAAATTGATTAAGTGATCACCACACCCAGTAATTCAGTCCATGGATGGGTGAAAATAATTTAAGAGTAGTTAATAATGAAATAGGCCAGGGTGGGTGTCCTGATTAAAAGTAGGCTAGGAATCCTTAATAACCTTTTGGAACCAAGTAGAAAAAAAATTGGAAAATTGTTCGTAGATTAAAAGTCTGGCATAATGCATGCCTACTGCGTTTTAATTAAACTTGTGTCATTGACTGTGAGTCAGTGTAACTTTGCGGTAATAGTCCATTTTCAATATTTCACATGGAGAACAAATATGCTGAGCAATACTCTAAGTTTGCTAAATTAAACTGTCCTTCGTTGGGTACTGTAATTCTAGTAATTAGATTACTGTATTCAATTAAAATTAACATTAGTATAATGCTATGTAGTTAGATAATGCATGCAGTTAAGCATAATATTTTTATAGACATCAGCATTTTGAAAGGTCTACTATTCAACTAAGCAAAAAAGTATAATACACTCTAAGCAATGAGATACATGCCATTGTGACAGGACTCAATATTTCGACATAAATTATGTCATCATGACAATTTACGTTGAAATATTGAATCTTGTCAAGATGGCACATATCTCATTGCTTGGAGTGCATTATACTTTGTTACTTGAAGTTGATTAGTGAACCTTTCAGATTTTGTCTTTATCTACAACAAAACAATACAGGCCATCTATAGAAAAACAATGGTTGTAAGCATGCAATGTTAACTATGTTACTAAGGCTATCCCGTACAGGATACATTCCACATGTTTGGGGAAAGTAAATTACGGAATAAAATATGGAACCTGATTGTCAATAAGAATTTGAATGAAGAGGCAGGTTGGAAAAAATTTTCTTAGGTTTCATAATGATGAGCGTGTAGGTCATAAGACATCCATCCATTACAATTGATTTAATTCAATGTACATAAGCCCAGATTTGAATGAATAAACAAAATAAAATAAACACCAATCATTTAAGTGGGTTCTTTTATTGAGTATATGAAATTGTGTATAGAATTTCATCAGTTTTTTTTGGTCAATCACAATTAAAAAAAAACTGACGGTTAAAACAAATCCTGCGATTTTAAATGGCGGTAGATGACGGCAAACAAACAAGTTTTTTTTAGACCTTACTGCTCTCATTCTTTCAATTTGTAGAAACCGCTCAACGCCGAAAAATATCTTAATCTATTAATCGATCAGGCACTCCAGTAGCTCCTTATTACTTTAGAGCTAAAAATTCTAATCTAAATTAATGATGTACTTAAGTCTCTCCTTTGTATTACTGTAGCTTACAACATTAATTTTTTTTAGCTCTGTTTTGAGTCGAGAAGATTACATAACATACAAGTAATGTTCGGCATTGAGGTCAGTGCCTGTTATAATTTCCTTTTCTCTGAATATCTATAAATGAAACAAGAAGGGATTTTCAGTTTTAAAGCTAGTTACGGTAAATCACTTCAGCGGATGCAAACAAGTCTTCTCATCTGCTTACTATCTTCTTCACATCTGGGAATTAACAAAAATGCATATTAAGTTAGTATGGAGTAAATCCTTGGCCGAGATCTACTTGGAATGCTTCTTGATATTCTATTCCATAATCTGCAGTTACATGACAAATTAAGCCGCAATTGCACTGGATCTCTTTCGGTCAAACTGACCTCTTGACTAGTTTTAACATCCAGTGTAAACAGCACAGGTGGTTTACCTAGCAGGAAACTTACTAGTAGTCATGCAGTTAGTCGAAGACCGCATTTACTCTACGATTTTCGGCCAGCCCGTGAGCGATCCAAATTTAGACCACTTCACGTGGGTGTTGCAAATGTGTTAGACCAGCCTATGCAATAATCCGTAGCACAACATTGACCCCAGAGCGACGTGTCAGTACACAAGCGATCGACGAAAAAGCGTAAACTTTGTGTAATTTTTTTTTGGGATATTGCCTAGCACAAATTGAAATGTACTCGAAGGTTCGTTTTTTTCATCCAGAAGATTCAAATCCAGTCCTGCTCAGTGAATGAATTGATTACAATTCTCCGCCAAACCCCTCCACCCAAACATTCTTTGCCCCACTATATATATATTCCTCCACAAGAACCAGCCAAACACCGGCCTCATACATGCTGTTTGTTCAGCTGTGGTTCACGGTGGTTCCCCAATCTTAACTGCTCAACTATATTATAAAATGGTGGAAGGCTTTGTAAACTGGAAAACTTGAATACCTGTAAATGAAAAGTGGTATAAATGGGATTATTTGGTGAGTTTCCATAGTAACACTCAGTGTAGTTTGGGATCAATTCTTTGAATATATTTATTTTTATTCATAGAGACTTTAATAAATGTTCACAGTTCTCACCTCTGTTATAACATGTCATCTATTGATACAATAAGCATAACATCAAAAAAATGTTTTATTAATATTGAAGTGAATTATAATGTAGACAATTTATTTTTGTAGATTACTTAAATGGTAGGAATGTTATTTTAATCTTGATAATTGGGTCAGTGCAATTTCTCTTTATGTCGATGGTTATATAATGACATAAAAATTGTTTAATAAAATAATGTTTTATAGATTTAAATGCATGGATTAATTAATAAGGATTTTAATAAAGATCCTATTTCATAGATTCTGGAACACAATCAAATGTTTCTTAATTAGGTCAGTCTAGCATTAAAGTTTATTGAAATGAGATGAAAACTGAGCTAAAACTATTTTATAAAGTTCAATGTCTTCAGATTAAATGATAATTTTGTAGATTTGGGAAAAGGAAAGCAAAAGTATGTCTCTGAGATTGATAATTTGGCCATCTGTTCTGGTTATATAATGACAAAAATCGTCTGCTAAATTGTATACAGTAATTGAAATATCATGGACTAATAAGTAAGATGTTTTACTTTTTTTTTAAATGTAAAATCTTTTTGAAATATTATAATTCGGTCAGCTTTTTATTTTGACAAAAACTACTGAAATAATGATTCATAAATTCAAATATTTTGTTTGTAGATTTAGAAACAGAAGCAAACATGTTTCTTTAACATTGATAATTATGTTCAGTTGTTACTGTTGACTTTTATGACAAAAACTGTCTGCTAAAATGATGATTTATAAATATAAATGTAGTGAACTAGATAATGAAGACGACCTATTTTTAACGGCATCATTATATTCGCACCATAGTTTGTGATGAGGCTTTGATGTTATGCTTAGCCTGTTTTTGACCTGCGAGTTTCAATGAATTTTATAATTGAGAGCTAGCTGTCAGTGTAGTAATCCTTGTTTATTTGGAGGGTAGGTTTGAGTGTCGTCATAAAAGACCTGGTCATTGCTTACAACATCATGCAGGAAGGGAATCTTTAATTCACATTTTTTGTAATTAACAATCGTCGTTGAAATCTTTTTACTTCCTAATTGTCAGGTAGGAGTGCCGCTGATTACGGTATTTTATTTTCATTTGCATCATCAGTTGGTAAGTTTCCATGCCAACGATAAGGAATTATACGACGACATCCATATTCGATGAAGAGAATTGACTGCATATTTTACGATGCAGAGCTGAGACTGCCAGACTAAAGCACCTTAGATTTTATTATAATCTCTGTTTCCTAGGGATTACCGTTGATTATATTCTTCGTAAGATTATTTTTTTATTATTGCATTAAATAATTTGAGTTGTAAAGTACAATCAAAAGAGAGCAGCCAGTAACACCATGGATTTTCCCATGAATTAATAGCTTACTTCCTTGTTTATCGACAAAATTTTGGACCTTATACAGTATTACCTGCTTTGAACTGCTAGCTTCCGAATGCCAGCTTTAGTGTGAAAGGGTACTCTCCCATCAACGCCGGTACAGTGCCGGCATTCGTCAGACCACCTCAGACCCTAGATATTATCGCTATTTTACCATTACTGGTTTAGGTCAGATGTGTTTGAAAAGGTCCTATATAATGACAGCTTACACAGAGAAGCAGAACAAAACAAAGGTCAAAGTTGGATGTATTGGTAGAAATAGTCTCCTATAATTAAGACTGCTGATTTTACGCCTTTCCACTGGGCCCTTTTACACAGGAAATCGTCATACTACTGGAATTTGACCTTCAGTGTGAAAGGGTTTAGACTAGCAATAATGCCAGCATGGTAATGGTAACATTGCAGTATTTTCCATGTGAAAGGGAAAGGGAAAGGAAGATGTATTGTCACTTGAAAAATGACAAAAATTAGATTTTGAAAATAACTTGCTTATCTTGAAGAAATACATAGGTTATTTTTAAAATTATTTACCCCCAATATATCAACGTTATATGCTAAAAATGAGCAAAAATCATCAAAAAGGCTGGAAGCCTCTATATTTTTGATAATTTCTCACTGTAAAAATCTTGTTAAACAATTTTTAAATACACTAATTTCTATTCTCCAGTTCTTAACTTTGATGCTACTTCGATATGACCAAGTTAATTTCAAACTTAATGTTGATGATTTTTTGGTCATTTTCAGGTGACAATATATCTTTAAGTAACATCAAGATACTGCTATCAATTCACCTCCCTTAAATGTTTGACGCACATTCTTGGTTTTTCTAGCCACATCTTTGTGGCAGGTATAATGGTCATTGTTTAGGAACACAAGAACATTTAAATGGTCTGACCCAAGATAAATGTCCGGTATAGGTCAATAACATGTTCGAAAGGGTGTGATAAAGACAGTGTGTTGAATTTCAACAGTTTATATGTTCGCATTGACTCTTGTAGGCCTAAGTAAATTTGAACAACACCTGCTGATCACACCTTTTAAGATTGTCTCTTAGTTGTGGTTGCCATTTTTAAAAATGATAAATATTGAAACTACTCATTATTCTCCTACAATAAGAAATTAAACTTTGTTTAATAATTATTAAGGTTAAGGTTATAGCTTCTTGAATTTAAACATTTTATTAATTTTTCCTTTCTCAAGTAGTTGCTTAAAGTTAAAATCCCCACCTGTAAAGTCTTCTTATTTTTAACGAACAGTGTCAATGTTTTTTGGATGCATAACCATTATGTGGAGTGCGATATTTCTGTTGCATTTTTTAATAGTGTCAAGTGTATTGTAATGATATTTTAAAAATCAAAACGTTTTTATATGAAAATGGGAAAATTTGGCAATTATTTGTATTGTTTACTGTATGCGGTTCTTTAAAAAATTGGCTGGCTTTCCTGTAAGTCACTTTTTGGCATGGTAGGAACTAAGTTGCAGAAGTTCTAAGTTTTAGGAGTGAAAAATCAGGAGATTTTATGTCGGCTGCTTTGTCGATCAAATTTGCGTAAATGCAAATATGCGATGCGAAACAGAACACAGAAAAGGTACATAACAGTATGTAAAAATATCTATATTATTGTATATAAATTGTATTTAACACTTAGCAGAGCTGGTATATTTTAAGGGACAACAGATTTTGCTAGGCCAAAACCCACTCTGAATATCTTTGTGAGATACTTTTCAGTATACATTTTCAGGAGGGTGGGAGATGACTCCAAATATCAAGAGACTCCCACCATTTTCAGGAGACTTGGAACCTCTGAGGTTACCTATTAACAATTTTAAAATGGGTGATGTTTTGTATAGTTTACAAAATTGCTACAGTATACACAGAGCAACTTGAGGTTTGACTTCTTTGGATCATTTCTTATTTCAAATGTCTAATATTAATTACTGAGGATTGATGTTAACATTAAATTATTGCTGGGAAAAATTTATTCTATTTCTGATTTAGCGTTGAAACATAACAAGTCTATTACGTGGGTATGATGCGTCTCACATACACACGGAGCCAATGTTATATAATTGTACTTGCACAGTGTGTGGGCCCTAACCTTACGGTTTTCCATTAATATCATATCATGTTGTCACTCAAACCTTTCAAGCTTTATTCATCCCTCTAATCATTCCATCTTTCTTGGTGAAAAGGGAGGTACATTTGTCTTCCCATGGGCTTATAGCCTCTCTACCCACACATAGGCCTACATAATTATTTTCTGTATATAGTTAATGTAACATTTATGAGTAAATTGTTTTAGTTAAGTGGTTATTATGTATATTCACGAACTCGTGGAAGAACTGTCTTCGGACGGAACGAGTATCGTGTTAAAATAAAGTTTGTATATTTTTTTTATTTCCTCCAATGCTAATGCTAGTGAAGGTTTAGAATATTGTTCATTATTGAATCATTGCTTTGAGAAATTTGTGTTACTGTTTAGAATTCAAGCTTCACTTCACTGTGTTAATACTCCAGTGTTTAAGTTAATCATCATTACATTTAGTATTAATGTTATGCATGCCATGTGCAGAAAACGTCCCTCGACGAGTATCATTCATCTTGTTAAATCCAATGTAGAAATCGCTGTGGATTTATAAAACTGTGTCACTTCGTATTACACCCTAATTTCAACAAAAGCTAAGCATTCTGTGGTTTTGTACATAAGTATCGTACAAGCTATGTAAACATAAGAAGAGAACTAGAAAAGCACAATTGATTGATACAGACTGGACAACATATTCTGAACAAAAGCAAGAAAATAGATTTGAAATGAGGCAGCTTTTGTTTCTCCCAGGAGAGAACCTCCAGCGTATCCTAAGGCTACACTTGACTTGTTAGGGGCCTGATGCACTGGGTGAAAAGTCCATGTTACTAAATCTAGGCTTATCCTACCCTGGGGATGTAATGCACATTGAAACTTTATCATAAAATAGCATTTATGATTATCAAAATATTTTCCGTATTTGATTAAGCTCGGTCCTTTGGGATAGAAATAAAGCAAGTCCGAGTATAGTTGCTTTTTTTATTTTACTTTCAACAAATTAATTTTTTAGAAGATTTTGTTTGTCACATTATATTTTTAAAATTATAATTAAAATTTTGTCTAAAACACTGACCTGAAGTTAAATACAGTAGGAACCACGGTCCCCGTGGTTTATAACATAACAAAACGTGGAGTTTTAAAAATGTGACAGTGTCAAATACTTTATTTTCTCAAAACAACAATTTTGTGGCATTAGCCAGTTTTTTTGGTGAAATAATATGATCCCTTATGTACTCTACTCTAAAGTCAGTGTAAGAAAATTTACTCTCTAATGTAAACATCAGTATTTATTTTTGATGGAAATTGTCTTCACTGGCTGAGAGTTGTTGAAAACTTCTATAATGGATCAAAGCAGATGATAGCCAAAGGGGATGACATGTTTTGTTTTTTTAAAGTCCGATTGAGTGACATGTGACACGATCTCTGATCATGTGATATCAATCTCGGAGGTCACATTGATACAGTATGTAAAGAATGTTGGTGTTATTTGATATGATAGCATTAAACTAATTTTACATAATGATATTGTTTATTAAGTTTCTATATTTTATTAGTAATATTCATCTATTAGATTACGCCATTAATATTTATTTGATTTGTTGCCTCACATGGATACAGTATGTAAAGAATATTGATGTTATTTGATATGATAGCATTAAACTAATTTTACATAATGATATTGTTTATTAAGTTTCTATATTTCATCAGTAATATTCAACTATTAGATTACACTATTAGTATTTATTTGATTTGATGCCTCCAGATGGAAGAAATTATAGTAGTTCATATTTTGATGAATAAAGAACGATTTGTTATTGATGTTGTATATAAAGCTACTATTGAAAATTATAGACAAATATATAATCTCACAAAAGTTTTGTTTTATAGTAATTTACAATATTGATACCTTTATTGATCTACATTTAAACTAATTTTATTCAACTCTATAAAAGATACTAGAAAATTACACATTTTACTCATTAAGCATCGATAACCTTAATTCTATTCATAACTTCAAATGTGGTTTTTTTTTACATAATATGAAACTATAATGCAGAAATTCGACAAAAAGCCAAAATTTTATGGTTTGATGTTTATTTTAGAACATATTTTAAGGGTTTTCTTCATCAGATGCTCCATGAATTGCTTAATAGAATGTTGGAATTTTCATTTTTGTGTAACTTAAAAATTGATGTTATAAAATTTAGAATGTAATTTTAGTCTACAAATGAAATATTATCCTCTGTGATTTCCTGAATTGCATTAAAAAGATGACATTCGTTATCTCTAAGATGGTTTTATTTCCGTTTAAACCTCGTGTGTATTCGATTTTTAATCCTAAAGTAATGTATTTTGCAAAATATTCAGTATTTGTAATTTGTATTTGATCTATCCATATTGACTTTTTTGTGACAATAAGATGCAAACATTTATTGGTCTTAAAAATATTGATTACATCTATTGACTACAAAAAACATCATTTTTAAGAGTGTTCACTATGTTTACTATCCCATTAAATTTATGGTAAACAAAAAGTATTTAAATGAGCAGTTTGTCATTAATGTAAAAACACATACCGAATTCGATGTTTAAATCTTGCATTTCATTTTTGAATTTTTTAAATACAATTATTAAATATAATTCAAAATGTTATTGCTGTAGGCAATTCGTGCAAACCAATTAAAACAGGTTGGTTGTATAATGGAAAATTTAATTTTCAATACATATAATATTAATTATATTGCTGTAATAGAAATATTTATAATTTACATATTTTTTTTTTGTGTTTTTCAGATTTAGTAGTACAACAGAAAGCAGTAGGCGGCTAATGGGCAGAAAGCCCAAGAGGAGAGTTAGGCCAAAGAGACGACCTCAGAAAGTACAAAGGGTAAATTATATAAGACTGAAAGCTTACTTTTTAGTAGTTTTGACTATCATCCATTTTTCTGTAAATCAAACAGATAATCATTTTATAAAATTTCAGCTTTGACAAACCAAAAATGCTGAACTTACCTGATTGACCGTTTCAGACCCCATTTCATGAGAGAGAATTTTTTCTCAGAG
Source organism: Nesometra sesokonis (assembly GCA_025631205.1). Lineage (NCBI taxonomy): Eukaryota > Metazoa > Echinodermata > Crinoidea > Comatulida > Antedonidae > Nesometra > Nesometra sesokonis. The sequence goes on from JAOTQE010115587.1 coordinate 11,771, forward strand.
TGATAACTGCTATACTCCCACAGATTAACTTAAGAGAAAAACAATTTCAATTCAAACAATTTTTTAGAGGATTTTGTTTGTCTCATTGTATTTCCAAAATTGTAACTAAGAATGAGCATTTTATTTGGTGTAGCAATTGCAATTTAGAATTCTGATTGTAGTGTAAGAAGTGTGAAACTCATGGTGGGTTTTTTTTTTTTTTTGTTCTAAGCTGGTAGAAACTATCCAGAAAACAGACCAAGATGGATAGCTCAAGGGTGGGCCATTTTTTGGAGGTGTGAGAGCTTCAAGTTACCCAGCTAATAAAAATATTCCACTTTTGTATTAATTTACTTAAAATCTGTCATAAATGAATATGACAAACAGAATTCTAAATTAAATTTATCATCTTAGAAATGCATCTGCTGTGAAAGATAAAATATTAATTTAATTCTGACATCAACATTTTGTGGAACACATTGTGTTTAATGAAAGTCTGTGATGTACATATTTAAATCTTCTTAATTTATGGACATTTTTGCCTACATCATGTTGGTATGTTGTTGACATTAATAAATTATAGAAGATTTACATCAAGCTCTAGCAATGTTGGCATCAGTGTGTGTTCATCCACCGCAAATATCAAGCTCATGATAAGCATCATGATTGGAGTGGCGCTGTAGCTTGGTGGTTAACATGCTTACCTTTTAATCCCGATGTCCTGGGTTCGAACCTGGCTGAACATTAGGTTCTTTCCTACGACCTAATACCACTGTTAACAGCACTCCCTAATTGTCTTAAAGGGCTGGTTGACCCAAAAAAATTATCTTCCTTATGTTTTAGTTTATCATAAAAAGTATATTCAGCCCTGTTTCTGAATTTTTACATTTTTCATTTTACCTATCATAATTATTGGTGAAATAGACAAAAATTGCTAAGGGGAGATAGTTCAAATTACAAGATAAAATCCCTATTCTTTTACATACAATTGTCTGAAAGAGGGGTATTTAAATAAATTGGAAAAATGAACAGTCATTCTAAAAAATATATAGAAAAATACTATTCTTGTGTGTTTAACCAAAATTGTTTATATCTTATGTTTTTATATAGTGTAAAGTAGCCATTTTTATTTGATAATAAAAAATTACCCACTTTGCTGTTTTGTGTGTAAAA
>JAOTQE010115598.1:0-12921 GCA_025631205.1 Nesometra sesokonis
TCACATTAGCTGGTTGCCACTCGTCTTAGCTCGCATGGATATTTATCTTGCGTTTAGTTGCGGATGTTTGAAAAAATATCAAACTATCGAGCTAGAACGCAAAGCTTCTGCGCTAGTCTGCCTATGGACCTCGTATTAGCTCGTTTCAATGCGTAGTGCTGCGTTAGGCTGCGTTAGGTTGCATTGGGGCAATACGCAGCCAAACGCAAGCTTGAAACACAAAGGTGTGAGCTAGGCTTAAGAACAACTACAGTCATGCTTCGACTTTCTAAAGCAAGTCTCATTGCGTTGTCTGTTAGCTCATGTAAAAACATTTGGCGTCTGGTCAATTTTGAACCTAGGACCTTGGTATTGGAAGCCAAGCATGTTAACCACCAAGCCACAATATTCCACTATTCAATTTTTTCTCATCTTATTTGCGCGAGTTTAAAATAATCAATGGACAATCTGGCCCAATGAACGTGAGATCCCCACGACATCGGAGGATCCGTTTAAAAAAATATTCTCAAGTATTCTCAACGCTGACTTTGCTTTGATATGAGCAAGTGTATCAAATGTAATGTTGATGATTGATTTTTTGGTCACTTTGAAGTGGAAATACATCTTCAATTGTTTTAATATGGTAGAAGTTTAAAAAAATTAAAATGGTAGAATGGTAAATGATGAAGCGCACCAAGTCTTTTTAATTGTTTTTTTTTATGCATTCAACGGTTTTGTTTTTTTAACTGGGACAAATGCTTACTTTAATAATTTCAAATAATATAAAATTTTAAAATGTCAGACCTAAATATTTTTTTCTCAAAATGAAAAATTGTTTTTAGTTCAACAACAAAAACAGCATAACAGAATAACAACAAAATTGATAAAAAAATGATAATATAATCAAAATAGCTTTCAATTACAGGGGATTCAACAGTTAAAAAAATCATGGAAAATATTTTCTTTTAATATTGTAAAATAATTTTTTCTGTTAAATTAATGTCAAATTCAATTATTATTCTCAAAATGATCAAGTTATTTTTATTCCAACAACAACATTCAACACAACAACAACAACAACTTTTAACACAAAAACAACAACAAATTAATGATGATGACAATATTGATAAAACACTAATGAACATAATAACTTGTTTTGAATATTTCCTCTAAATTCTAGACATCACAGAAAACCGATAATAAAGATTTCTGAGAAAAAACAGTCAGAAATGTGGAGAAGTATGATAAGGCTGCGGTGACGTCAACTTTTGGAAAACACACTTGCTGAATAATTTGATGGCTCAAGTTACTCTTAAAAAAAAAAAACCTAAACTTCCCTTCCTAAAGTTATTGAAAGTTCAATTGAATTAGGTCATTTTATTAATAAAATATATATTTATCAGCTCCTTGTCCTGTATCTATTGACTGATATTTAAAGGTTTTGATGATGGTCATGATAAATTATTATCATAATAATGTCTATAAAACAGTATGTGATAGTAAAAGAGAAGGATTACAAAAATAACCTAACAATAAAATTCAAAACCAAAAATTTCAACTACATCGGATCCTTTTGTAAATTCTAAAATCAATATATGGTAGAAATCAATGTAAAATTTGACTCTCTTAACTGAACTTTTCTATAAAGATATATCACCGAGCTTTCATATTAGAGACGGATGGACTCACAGACAGTAATCTGACAAGAAAATCAATGTGCGCATGCACGAACCCCCGTAGCTTGTCGTTTTTGGCAAAATCATAAACGGGTCTCGGCCAATTTACAGTTGGTGGTGAATCATGAGTGAATATTCAGCAGTCAATCAGTGCTCTATGATTATGATTATGATTATGATTATGATTATGATTATGCAAAAACGTAAACAAACTGGCTTCGCCATGTATCAGATTTTGTTACATTTTTAATTTCACTGATCATTTACATTATGATCTAATATTATTTGCTGTCGTATTTTGTGTATAATGATGTCAGAATGCAGTTTTTGACAAAGGGTAATTGCTTCATTCATTCGTTCTTCAATTGCAAAAATATCGAATGTTGAGAACCACAGGCGAGTATCAAGGGCAGTTGCAGTTGATTGCCTTTACGTTGTAGAGTACGCCTGCGATGTGAAAGCGCCGTATTATTTTATTACAGACGTTCCAACCCCACTTATCAAATTCGGGAGGTATTTGATGACCAGATAAATCTGGTCATATTTCTTAAAATTTTTATTGCGTCATTATAATCAACAACAGGAAGAAACTGAGACTTGCAAGCTTAAAACAACATACTTTCAGTTTGACTAACAATATGTAATTAGTACTACACTGTTAATTCAGTATTAAAAAAAATATTAAAAGACAGTACCAAACAATGTACACAATAGTCCCTTTTAGAAGCATTTAACCTAGTAAATTAGTAAATGAAAAGTTTGTAAAAAGGCATAAACTTATTATTTACGACTTGATAGTGAACTTAACACTGTAGAATTGCAGTCCCATGTAGGCGCCTACTATTTGACAGTCATCAGCCTTCGACACAAACATGTAAGTTAAATAATAATAACTATTTTATAATTATTGTATATTTAACATTCTTTTGTCATACAAATTATTTACATAACATACATTTTATGTTGTCAATGTCTTTATATTTGGATTAAATTTACTTCCACTTATTGATAAATTTGAAACTTTTATGAAAGGTTGGAGGCACATTTTCGAAGTAGCAACAGCATTTAATAATGTAACACGATCTGATTGGTTAGATTTCGAAATTGTAGGCCCTTCCATGGAATTGCACTTTGGGGCTATACTCTGTGGAAGTTCACTATCTAGACGTTACATCTATGAAAAAAAGGTGAACTGTATTATACAGTAGTAGACAGAATGAACTATCAGTGTTACAAACTATAGAGGGCAGTCTTTATCATTAATATGATTCATAACCATGCAGCTATATTACCATCATCATTAGTGTGATAAATTATCACTTGTTAAAAATTAATCACTCATTGTGGTTTTCACGAGGTTCAGCATGTCACCTTCACAGTTTGAAAATGAACTTCTAAAACAGATTCTAATAAGAATGAGCTCAAAAGATGAATATAAAATTATAAAATGGAAATTAATCTTTGAATCTTAAACAGTTAAGGCATTAAAATCATACAACTTACAGTAGAACCTCCAATAAGCGGACACCCACAGGTCAGAAAAAGTGTCCTCTCACAAGTAGCCGCCTACGAGAGTTCAGCCGATGGAGGGCCAAACTTCTTAAAATCACATGCTTACAGTATGTCCAACAAAAACTCAGTAATCAATTACATTTTTTCTCCACTGACTCAGAATATTTGAGTAAGTACGATTACTCGCCAAATACAAGATTTGTTGATGGGATGTGAAAATCGAGAAATAGTACTTGCGCACATTTCAAGGTGCCTATGCCACAAAATAATGTGATGGAACATTGAATGGAAGAGAAAAACTCTCTCAACCACCCATCCCCTCCCCTCCCAACCCCATTTTGGCCCATATCCTTATGGTGCCACTTCATGGCAAGTTCTCCCATTTTTCTATTGTCAATGTTGGCATAACAAAGAATACACAGTATCCACGGAATCTTATCAATTCAGTGATGGTTGATTCCTAGCTACAAATAGTTAAATCACAGTTTTTAACACATTTTAAAAGTACGACTGCTCAATATTCAAATATGATACGATTAATTGTGATTGGTTAACAATTTGGTATTGATTGCATAAATTCTTACATTTTATGAACATAGTTCATTCCTTATGATGGCATAATGAATGCCGAAATATTGAATCCTGACAGGATGGATCATTATTGCTTATTGTTATTTTCAATATCACAGCTTACATGGACTACATCTTACGGGAGAAGGTCTGGAATCACTACGTAGCAATGCAAGTATAAATATAAACACAGTTATTGAATAAATAATGTTCTTAAATTCATGTTATGGATAATGCTACAATGTCTGTAGCTAATGCAAGGGCTTCAAGGATCTTATTAATAGTACTAATACAGCACAACTTGGCCACCATCCAATGTAATTTAAAATTTTGATTAGTACTTGCATTTAAATCAGATAGATCGATGCGAACAGAAAAGCAACCAATAATTACTGACCTGATTAATTGCCGTTGATGTTAAACGAACGTTACCTGATTAACATTAACCCAATGTATACTCCTAAAAAGACACGGTCTTTCTACTGGTAGTTATGTATGGTAGAACATTTCCCTATCCAAATTTCCTGGTCTGAACGAGAGAGTCGTTTCCTGTCAGTTACGACTTCCGAGAGAATCCCTGAATACTTATTACAATAGTACTATTCCAATAATATTTGACAGAATTATAATCATCACTTTCGTAGGGATCAGCTCAGATATTCACGCAATTAGGAATATTACTACTACTAATTAAATAGCATTCCATTATATTTAACGTCTAATTGTTTCTATAGCATTAACCAAGAATTACAGGGCAAGTTATGTTATCGTAACAGTAATATTTTAAGAGAAGTATGAACATTCTAGATTGGAAATTATGCGAAACTAGTAGCAGAAAGATGATCCCTGAACAATCAAACAATTCTAGGAAGCCTGAAGAAGTGATGATGTTGAAACAGTTGACATACTATTAAAAATGAGATCAGGTCATGGGTCGCTCACTACCAGGTCAGCCAAACATTATTAATATAAAATACCTATTTGAAAGAAATACATTATCACCGTAAATGAGGGTAAAATTTGCAACGTTACATGCTTAAAATGAGCTAAAACTTACCAAATGGCTGGTAGCCTTTATTATAATTTTGTTCACATTTCAATGTAAAATGCTTATTAAATAATCTTTAAATACACTAATCTCTATTCTAAAGTTCTTAAATTTGATGTTTCCTTAATATGAGTAAGTTAATTTTCAAAATTAATGAATTTTGAAGTAACATCAAAGTTATGAACTTGAGAATAGAAATTACTTTTTTTAAACTGTTTACTAAGATTTTTACACTGAAAAAACACCAACATTTTAGAGGCTTCCATCCTTTTTATGGATTTTTGCTAAATTTAAGCATTATAACATTGGAAAGTAGGGATAAATATTGTTTTTATTCTACTTTTGGGTGGAATGATCACAATTTCTTTATTTCTTCAAAATAAGGAAGTTTTTTTCACAATCAATTTTTGTCATTTTTTCAGGTGACAATACATCTTTAAGCATCTTTGCTGTTCTCTTATTTTTTTTCTAAATGACAAAAATACTCCAATTAAATCACGATATGTAGTAGATTTTGTTAGTTGAGATTCCAAATTATCTCATCTGTTGTTGAACTCTGTTTTTAAATTTGCTTTTCTTTTTTGGAAATCACAAACTAAAGTCATTGATTATCGTGTAAAAATATGCTACAAAGAAATAAAATAAAAAATTAACATTAAAATTCCCTTCCTCCTCTGAAATTTATTCAATGGTTGATGCTTAACAAGTATTTTTTTCTTATTTGGTCTAATCTTGCTTGAATTTGTCTCAAACTTCAACATGTTATAACTGGGAAAATTCTCATTCTTTACTGTTCTTCCTTTTTTGCGAACACACGTGTATGACTAAATAAATTTAAAATGTTGAAAATGGCTTTTTGGTAAATCTGGCCAGTGTAGATTTCAAGCAACTGTATCTGGCAGCGATTGTTTCACACAATTGTACTCACGACAGCGGTAGGCAGTCTCGCCGTCGCCGAGTTGGTTTGACGCAAACACGCACCAGCGCCCTTGTCTTACCGCACTTTTCTTTGGTGAGCAAAAAAAAAAAAGATCATTTTGCCCCGATTTCCGTTACCGTGGTTATTTAGGCTAAAAATGCTTCATTTTTAGTGCAAATTCACTAAATCCACTACGTATTCTCATATTTTCGTGTTTTTGGGAGGCTTACACGGCTTTCATGGTGTACACACAAAAAGCGGTAGGATTTCTATGCAAAAGTGGTAGGTGGTAGGAAGGTCTAAAGGGGAGGTATGACATTGTGGTCCCAAAAAGTTGACAGGTATACCACATCCATGGCAAAGAACTCAAGTTGATGGCTACCGCAATCCAAACTCAAACACATACGGAAGTGTCGTGGTTAAATAAGGAAGGCAAAAGAGATCAATATCACAGGAACAAAAACTAAACAATGTGGGAAAACCTACAGATTAATTACAACATTCACGGAGGTAACAAATATACAGTATGGGCGGATTTGAGAGGAGGGATGGCGCAATTTTTAGTGTCGGTCAGTAAAGAGCAATTAAGTACAACCATTTCCTTGGCCTTATTATGAGCGCTTTAGAATTTTCACTGTGTTGGATGAATTAACTCGTCCCCCGGGGTGTCACATGGAAAATCTGGCCCAAGACAACTCAATTTTTACAGATGTTGTTAGAATACATTCTATACCACCAACTATAGTACGGTTTGTAAACCATTCACATGGCAACCAATCAAGCTTGTAAATGTTAACAATAGCCTCATCTATTGAAGAAAGATAATGAGCTTTAATTTAAATTTCCAATGAAAACTTCCAAAGCTTATCAAATTCTGCTAATTCATCAACTACTTTAACCTATTATTTTTTTTTAGAAAATACTGGTTTTCAATGGAGTTGAGTTGAACAGGTTCTTGTACACCTACTGCGCTCATCCAAGCTATAGACATTATGTATTCTGGTTTTCCATTTCAGAAGATTCATATCGTATTATTACCATAGATATCAGTGAAGGACATCACATGCACCCATACATGCCAACATTGATAGAAAAAATGGGATTTTTGGCACTAAACACCGCTGATGGTGGTATGCGCCCAAATGGGTGTGTGGGGAGGGGTGGGGATCCCACATTGATATGACTGTCGATGAGACGAAATCCAGGTTTTTCGGCTGACAGATTGAGGCATCCAGCCTTTGTGTATTAAAATTAGCTAGCCATCTTGTAATCAGTCATCACTCTCACCAAGTCCATATTTGGAAGCAAAGTAATTGGTAACACAAATATTAAAGGTTTTCATAGTATTTACAGCTAAAAAACTCATGTAATATCAATGCAATTTTATGTTAAAAACATGGGACAGTATGTGAGAAACTGAGAGAAAGAAACTTGGCTGGGAGCCAAGTCGAAAAAAAAAATGGTCCGACCAAAACCAGAGTGTTGGCATGTATGATAATTGTCAACCCTATGATTTTGTCATCTAACTCATTCCATAACTTAGGACTTGCAGTAATGAGGAAATTGGTTTTTTCAATAGTACATTTATTTTAGAAGGATTGCTTAAAACTATAATTAGGTGAATTATGAATATCTGTAAGAATATTTTAAATTGATAATGATTATTTTTTATCAAGAGCGACCGCTCACCGGGTCCGCGCTTCCAAAGCGATTTCGGAATGTAAATGCATTTTCAATTATTAATTACTATAGCACTATTAGACCACGTTGCATGATTTTACGTATTAAGGTAGTAGATTTGCAGAAAAAGTTTGAAAGAGCAAAATTAAGATAACAAATTTTAAATAAATTGAATGTTCCTCCGAACAAAAATTAAAAAAAACACAATAGCCACGGCCTACCGTGGTGGGAATCGATCCCACCTTCACTTTAGTAGAACGGTCAGTTAAACGATGTCTTAAAAACCGAGCTACTCATCGAGCTACTTGTTGAAATTAACCGTAATTTACACTACTTGACGAGATGCGTTTTTGGTGTTGTGGGAGTGGGGAACACCCTGGGGTGTAACTTAAAAAAAGGGTGATGAACGTTTTGTTGGGAATGGGGTTTAATTTATGCGTACAGAATTTCAAGCATGTCCGTTCAAAACTGGCGACGCTGGACGCTTTTAAAGTTATGGGTCGCAACAACAACAACACCAACAACAACAACAAGAACATAAGTGAGGTTCTAAGGTCCGCTTCGAACGGACCTAAAAACTGTTGCAATAGGTAGGTGGATTGGGAAATGAAAGAGAGGTAACACAGAAACAAACCTAGGTGGAATCATGTTTCTGGTAACTGCTTGCAATGTAGCAGTATTATGTGGTTTGGTGACATAACACTACGATACTATGACTATACTAACAACAAAAGTAGCCCGGAAGAAGAATTCTCCAAATTTCCGTCGAACCATACTAGGAATGGAGTACCACATGAGTGTTAAACTCATCCTGTCAGTCAGTGTAAATCCTTCTGGATTCCTGATCATTAAGCCATCTCCAAGGAAGCAACAATCCTTGACTCAATTGACCTCTAACACTTCCTTGAATTCCGAAAAGCACCTTACAATAAGATTTTTACTTATACTTAATCACTACAATCAAATTTAATATGGTACAGTATACAGGCATTCTGCACTGTACAGTTGTTTTTAATACTTTGACCGGATGTACTGAAGTTGCTTACTTTAAATAGTTTAAATTGTTTTATCAAAGAATTAAATGTTGATTAGAAATTTATAATTATTTCAGTCACTTAAGTTCAGCACTCCAGTCAGCGGCATTTAGCTCAGTCAGCCAACCTGTGCTGTGTGATTGTTGCGCTCATGCAACGATAGTTTGTAAACATTATAAAGGTTACTTTTCAAACAGTTGATAGTTACGAATTTTAGCATACACGTACAGTAGTATTGGTAATCTAGTTGTGTTTTTAAAATCCATTTGGATTAGTAAAATACCAGAATATCAATAGATTTTTCAGTCACATGACAAATTCTTTCCCTGTGGTAAAAATCATGCCTGTCTAACAACTGTCAACTAACAGAAGGTTATGTTGGATTAGTAAATACAAGAATATCAATAGATATTTCAGTCACATAACAAATTCTTTCCCTGTGGTAAAAATCAGGCCTGTCTAACAACTGTCAACTAAACAGAGGGTTCTGTTTCGTCATGGTAACAACCTCATGTTCTACATTTCACCAAGCCAAATTGACATCTAAATGCATATTGTAGCCATCATTAGTCACAGGCTGATGGATCATTAATAGTCACGTGTATTAGATTCTAAAAATACCATTTTGAAAGGCTGATCCTATCCACAAATCTTTAATCCTTTAAAAATCTTCCACCGGAATCAAATTTAATCTGCTTTGACAAGACATTCAGGTCACTACAAAAATGACAATAAATACAGCATACTACTGAAATAGAATTTGATATTGCACTTTCTGGTGTTTTACCTTTATTTATTTTAATTTAATAAAAATTTTACAAAAAGGCGTAAGAATTATTTGGAATTGAGCATGCTCTGGGTCTTGGTAAACATGATCTACTCGCAGAGGGGAGGGTGGCACAATATCCTAAAATTTGTCAATGGTTTAACTTCAACTTTACATTCTTCGGATCTTACCCTTCCTACTCGTTATCATCAAAGCCACAGCAGAAAGCTTCGAAATGGAAATAAAATTATGCATTGGGAGAGTTCAATCCCATATTTGATTACTCAATAGTTCATAATTTAAATGTCTATACCTGGTGATTTGAGTGTGCCACACTCCCCTTCGATGGGTACTGTTCATGGTTAAATTTTCATGACAGTATTTTTTTAATGTGTTTATTTATAACATTTATTGTAAGCACAACCTATTTCTAATAATGAATGACAGGATTGGTTTTAAACAAAAGTGAAATAAATAAAAGAATGAATGTATGTTTCAGTACAGTATATCAGAGTACATGTATTTATCTGACAATGAAGACAAACACACTAGGACTGACTGACAGTGCCAACCGGTGCCACAGAAAGACTGTGCCATTGTGTTTAAGGTGTCCACCAGTGTTGTCAGTAGTGCTGTTTGGCAAATAAAGATAAACTCATCAAACAGCCATGCTAATTGACATGCCAACAGATGCCAAAGAAAGACATGTTGTGACAGTGTTTAAAGTGTCAACAGAAAGACATGTTGTGACACTGTGTTTAAAGGTGTCCACCAGTGTTTTCAGTAGTGCTGTTTGACAATTAAAGATAAACTCATCAAACAGCCATGCTAATTGACATGCCAACAAATGCCAAAGAAAGACATGTTGAGACAGTGTTTAAAGTGTCAACAGAAAAGCATGCTGTGCCACTGTGTTTAAGATATCCACCCATGTCATCAGTTTGACATGTTTGGCAATGAAGACAAACATTCCAACACACATAACTGACATGTCAAAAAGTGTCGCAGAAAGACATGCTGTGCCACTGTGTTTAAGGTGTCCACACATGTCATCAGTTTGACATGTTTGGCAATGAAGACAAACATTCCAACACACATGACTGACATGCCAACCAGTGTCACAGAAAGACATGTTGTGCCACTGTGTTTAAGATGTCCACCCATATTGTCAGTGTGACATGTTTGACAATGAAGACAAACATTCCAACACACATGACTGACATGCCAACCAGTGTCACAGAAAGACAGGTTGTGCCACTGTGTTTAAGGTGTCCACCAGTGTTGTCATTAGTGGTGTTTGGCAATGAAGACAAACATTCTAACACACATAACTGATGGAATTCCAACGAGTGCCACAGAAAGACATGTTGTGTTTTAAGGTGTCCACCAGTGTCATCAGTAGAGACGCGAGAGTAACAGTCATGTTTGACATACTAACTGTTTGGTGCTACCCACAGAAATGCAGGTTTCATTGTGATATCGGTAATAATACGATTTTCAACCAATTTAGTCCTAAATTTCTAATCTAAAACAATTCAAAATAATTGAAGAATACACTGACTAGGTTAATGGTGTTGTACACACAGTTAATACAGGCTTGTTGATGGATTACTCAAAAACCATAGAATTTCTGTTGGTGTTTCCCTTTAGATTTCCATCGTTGTCAAAAGCAAACAGTGAACCATGTCAATTAGTTTATGGTACGATCAACTTGCTCCATTCACCCTTCAATAAATTGGGCAATCCCATTCATAAGAGAGGTGCTTTCCACAGCGAGGTAGACTTTATTTACATGGTAGTGATTACTAGTCAGATGACTCCCCAGGTAAAAGTTCAAGAGGCTGTGACATCACATGGTTCTACATATGAATAGATAACAACTGGGAAGTCCATTAAATGACACTGCATGAATAGTATACTGTTCCATAGAGATGACATATTATTTGAGAATCTTCTTAAATATGCTAATTAATATCATTTATGACTCATGTACTGTAATTAATTAATTTTAACAAACTAAACTGCCTTCAAATATTTAACAAAACTATAGAAGCCCTGGTTATGTTTACATTTAAGGGGGAACTATTTATAACAAAAAACGATCATTGCTTGTGGTTGACAATGCTCAGCCAATCAGACGCCAGGTTATGTTACACATGACTTATTCTATACCAGCCATTCACTAGCAGTCTTATCTGGTACAGACAGGTTTGGAGTACTACACATAAAATTATCCAATCTGTTACTACAACACAACATGAGAACTAAATGCATTCATAATAAAAATAATATGACGCTGAAGGGTGGTGTTTAAGATGCTTGAATTTCAATCCCATAGTTCTGAGCTCAAATCTGGTCGTTTCAGGTTATTTCTCACAATTCAGTGTAATTTTTTCCGATGCCTCATTTGTGATTAAAATTTAAGAAGATTTAACCAAAGATCATGGTTATAATTTCAAGGAGGTTAACAGGCCCGTATTTAGGCATTTTAATGGGGAAAGTTTGACTTGGGACTACTGTATGCGGAACTCTTTATCAAATCACACATGTACAGCAAAACCTATTATGCACAGGGGCGCAGCCAGGATGGAATGAAAGGTGGGGACTGTCTTGCTAGCGAAGCAAGCAACTTGGCAACTGGGGGACATGTGCCGCCGAGGGCCCCCAGTGGGGGTCCAGGGGCCGAAGGCCCATAAAATTACATGCTAAAAGAAACTTAGAGTCCATCAAAATGTCCTGTTTTCCAGTTCAACCTGTCATGGTTTCGAACTTACTTATAAGAGAAGCGAGCAATTTAGGTTAGGGGTCAAGGGGCCACCAAGGGCCAGGGGCCGAAGGCCTTGAAAAAATCATCAAAATGCCCCGTTTTCCAGTTCAGTCCTATCTCATATCACAGGGCGAGTACGAGTGTTAGCCAAAAAATGTTTTAGAAACTTTCTTTTAAATTAGTAATTGCTTTTATCACATGGCAATTAAAATGTTCTCAAAAATGCTAACACAGCTGAATTTGGAGGGGGACATGGCGGCAGCCCCCAGCTTATTGGTTGTACCTTTGGCAAGAACCTTACGCATTGAGTGAATCCCAACTTGTCATATTTTGAAATAAAATTGTTTATTATCTGCATTTGTCTTAAAAATGTTGGCCAAAGATATTTAAAATAAAGGTTAAATTTTGTATTTGTACAGTACAAAATGCTGGGCCTCTATGCACTGTGAAATAAAGTGAGGTAAAAAAAATATACGTTTCCTATTTATGATACAAAAAAAAAACTTTTTACAGTCATCATAATTACAGAATTAGATAATTCGTTCTTTGTACACTTAACTACCAAACTGTAAGCAATGTAACATACAATTACTGTAACAAAATTAAAATAATGAACAGAGTTTAATTTTAATATTAGGAGCCAAAACTGTTTAATGGTTTTATACATTTTTTTCATAAACGCAACCCGGATTGGTGCTTCACCTTTCACATTGGTACCTACTGTACTTCTTTTGACACACTGGAATTTGGCAGGTAATAATTAGGTAATGTTATTGTTAAAAAGTAAAGACTAGGGAATTTCCCATAACATTATCAATTGGTAGTTCCTTTGTTAATACCCTAGATGCAATGTTTAGGCCTACAGTTTAATCAGGAAATATAGGCGGTCCAAATTAAGGGCAGATAGAATTGATTATTAGATTATCACTCCCGCGCGCGTCAAAAAATTTGTAAATTTTGACGCGGTAAA
>JAOTQE010115609.1:0-12920 GCA_025631205.1 Nesometra sesokonis
ATTACATATAGGTAGTGTACATACAATGCATCCCTATATTTTTCTTGTTAACATCGATTTTTTTGTTCTATATGCCCATGGGAACAAAATGACACCATGGAAGTTTAACTGTGTGGGGGGTGCACGGTGACCCCCATCTAGCCCATGGACTACAAGTTGTCACACAGGAAGACATTGAGAAATAAGCAAATACACAACAGAAACAAACAAACACAAAGGAAAGTTTTGACAATTTAGTTCCTTAACTTTGGTTATAGATGTCCAATTTTAATAACTGACCCCTCATTTTAAAGCTTACAACAAGTGTAATATGACTTCCATATTAGCTACATTTTAAATTTTGCGACAACTTGGTGGTTTTGCCATGACAGGCCTTAAATGTTATCATCAAGAATGATGGCAAAATTCCTGATGATGAAATAACTAATCAACAAAAACAGTATGTCCAAAATTCTAGTTTTATTAAACAAAATTGTTTACTACCTAGATGAAACTTGACAACCTACATAGACAAAACCAATGTTGAAATATCGGATCCAAACATGATGATGTATATTTCAATACTTGGACTATAAATTTTATATTGTACTTTATTAATATTTATATACTTTGAAAACTAAAATTTGATTTGAAACTTAAAAAGGAAACTAATAAGAATTCGAACTGGAATTGGAATATATACAGTTTTGTCAAACACATTGTATCATTTCATGCAATTTGTGATCGGCAATAATAACTGAACCAAAACATGATATAATGGCTTAGAGTTTGTCACTTAGGAAAAGTACATAAAGTAGGCTTCTAACGCCTTGCAAAAGTGCAAGTAACGTTTTTTAAAGCATTAAGATGTAATGATGATCAGTTTAAAAAAACATCAATATTTACTAGTAGACTATCTCATCAACAGTGTCATAACAAGAGGAAGTAATTGGTTACACTTTTGACTCGATGTTACATTAGATTTTCTGACGTCTATAGATTGCATACAACACCAGGATGCAAGCAACAGTGAAGATCTATTTTTAAAGTGAGGGGACCCCGAAAGTGGACCAGGGAGTAGGTTTAGGAGCTCTCTGCCATAGAAATTCTTTCTATTGGTGGGGAAGATACATCCCCATCCCCTATATCTGCGCTGGTGGATCTAAGGATAATAATACTCTCTGGTACAGTATCTCATCAAATCCTATAGGAATATAATATATCAAGAATAGAAATTTCCAACAATAAGTGCTAAAATTATTCAAATACAGAGCCTGCTTTGAAAAAACGTCAAATTAACGCCTGTTCCATACATCAAATAAATGCCTGGTCTTAGTTGTGATTAGGCCTTCATAAATGTACCCAACATTACTATTACCTCCACCAACAAAGTTGGCAAAGTTATGTTTTCAGCTATATTAGTGGGTGTGTGTTTGTGTGTGTGTTTTTTTTTTGTAGCATAACTTAAAAAGTCAAATCAAATTAACATGTATTTTGCAAGACTGATCGTTTGCCAGGAACTTACAGAGAAAATAAATATTCTGTTTATGTAAGACCCTAAGTAACATGACAATAAAAGTACGAGCACAATTAAGTTTAAATAAAAGACAGTATAACATAATATTCTGCCAAGTCAAAAGAGAGAGGGCAAGGTGAGCCCCTCCCTTGGATCTCCGCCTGATTTAAAATCATAGATCATGAAACCAAATTTGTTTTTGTAGTCCAAAAATTATGACAAGTAATTTAAACATGGTTAAATTGACTCTCTCTAAACCAAACTGTCCAGGAGAACAAAGTGGACGGTATGAAGAGGCAAGGGGGACAGTTTTGGGAGAAATATGTAACAATAGGTTAAAAGTAGGTTTATATGAATAATCTTGTTGAAACTCACATCTAGGTTAAGATCAACACAGACAGATAAAACTACCCTCGGCATAATTCCCAAGCAGGGATGCGATAAGCATCACCAAAGTACCGGTTATGAATTCCCGGCGGAAAAATAACGTTCCAGTCTCATAATTATTATGGAAACAAACAGAATACGATCGGGTATCATTGCCAAGGTTGAGTGCAGCCTGGAGCTAAAAACAACGACTACAAGCCACCACACGTAGACTATACACTTAACGTACGTAATTACGGGATAACGAGCGACGATGTATCATTTTAATTTGATGGCTTCTGCAAACAGTTGGCAAAGGATCTTGTTAATGTAAACACAGAAAGTCAACAACATCAAATGGGGAAATTACCTCTATGAATATTGAAAAGTTAAAGGCGTTATATAAATGAAATTATGCAAATTGGTAGCCTCAGGAATATACTGTATATTTGTATGGGGATTTGATTGGATCAGTAGTAGTATTCTCCCAATTGAAAAAATTTATACTGGTAAATTTTCCGAAAAACATGACTTGTCAGGCATGGCTTTTTGTTGGCTTCGGCCCTATCCCAAATATATACATAACTATAGGCCACTATGAGCATCCTTATATTCTCTGTAATACTAATGAGTAAAGGAGGGCAAAAGATGATCAATCAAAATGACATAATAATTAGTTTTCAATACACAAAATTTTTACTGGTAAATTGTATTTTTTACTACCGGTAAATTTGATGGCTAAAGCCATACTCTGGAGAACTCTGAGGCTATGTTTAGATTTATGGCGGTAAGCTAATCTGCGGCGTAACGAAGGTGTTCGGACATCAGGCATACAGCAAGTTGGGCAATTTTAAAATTGCCACCAATGTTTTTTCTATGACCATTGGTATATTGATTGGCCAATGTACTGTAGACCAATTGCAAATTGTGATTGGACAACACGTAACACAAGGACAAAACCATTCAGTGTACGAGGCGTAGCTCCGTAGCTTACGCTAAACTGGGGTTTGTAGGAAGCACAAGTTACGCTACGGATTACTGACTTGCGCTAATCGCTGGCTAGTTCAAACACAAATAATCGTATGCCGCATACGTTACACTCCGCTTGATCGTAGTACAGTACACAGGAGTAGTACAGTTGGGAAGGTCAGTGATGCATTTGAGGGGTTAGAATACATTTGGGAATGTCTATGTAAAACAAAGCAGAAGGCTGAGAAGGCAATGGATGGACTGTATCAGACAATATAGAAGAATGGTAAATCTAGAACAGCAAATTTATGTCATGCATGTTTGTGGATACTGTGAAATCCTTGTGCACCCTTAATTTTTTCAAATTTCAATTAAAAATTAAGAGTACACAAAAATTTAAATGATTTTGTCAAAAACAAACGACAACATAGGTTTTTTTAATTAATAAAGATGTGATAATTAATGATTCTGCTTCCTTTTATGTAATTTACATTCATTTATGAATCACACAGCAATAGATGGTACAAAACAAAGAGTAAAACCGATTATTATCATGTGTAGGCCCATGCTCTATGAAAGAAGGCATAAGAATGGTGGACTATTACAGTCTCTGTGAAGGCCTGATATAGCAAGGCCGAGAAGATTTTGTGAAAATAATAATTTTCCCACTATTCTAAAATATAAATAATAATAAATATAACTCTTTGATTTCCAATAAATATATTTATTTTCGATAAAACAAATCCAAATTTTGATATAGTTCGGACAGTTTCTGCCAACTTAAAACATTGAATGCGCCATTTTCTTATCTTTGAAATGATCTAGGCATAGGCAGTGCTATACATCTTGGAAAATTTCTGGTCGCTTTCTGGTAGAAGGCTACTCATGAATCACATGGGCAACAAAATGAGGCAAAAACCGATCAACCTGGCCTAGGCCAAACTGAAGAAAATAAGACAAAGAACTTAATTTTTTAAAGCAGACTTTTCCCATAAATGGTCAACAAACAATCGTCTAATGAAAGGTAGGAAATGTTTATGCCTGGTAAAATACAACATTTGATTGGTTCACTTTTTGGTATTCCTTCCCCTTTGATGTTTTAAAAAAAATATTTTTATACATGTACATGTACACATGTCAAAGAAATACATCGTACACTGAATAATATTCCTACAGCAATAGCCATGTCTACACGACAGGGAGATCATCCTGATTAGGCACTCTATCAGATAGTATCAGATAATAACGGAGTTAAGTGACCGTGTGTACGGAAGTAGTAACTCCGATAATCGGATCACTAATCGCGAATAGCGTCAAGGTTAACTCCGTTATTTATCGGACTTAAGCGTCGCTATTCGCGATTAGCTCACAGTTTGATTGACAACACATGTGTTTTCTTAACCTTGATGCTGATATTTTTAACGGAGTTAACTATCGTAAAGACGCACACCGTGATCTCCACTAAAAATTATCGGAGTTACTCATCCGATAGAAGTTACCGTGTAGACATGGCTAATGAAGCATGTAAAATCTATGTTACCTAAATTAGCATATGACCTTTTAATTGACCTGTTGTTATTAAGATACATCTGGTGATATTCATTTAATTAATAATCACCTGACACCACAGGCAATCAGTCGACCCTGCTCAAGACATTACCTGTTACTTCCTATCTTATTTCTAATTAATTACAGTTCATATCAAACTTCTGACTTGATAAATCAACTATACAATTTTTGCTGAATTCATCTTTTTTTTTATTTAGTGATAATGAAGTCTGCAGCCTTCAAGTCATATCCAACATTTTACTTTATAAATGAAAAATCTTGTGCCATATCCAACAACGATCTGTCTCGCCAATTACTGTACATGAGAACTGTACATGTACTAAAACCCCTTGTTGACAGAAAATAGCCTGTCATAATAAACATGTCAGCATTAGTGACCCTTCCACACAGAAATTCAGATAATCTGACTGTTTTCCTTCTGAAAAGGGCTTCAACAATGGCATAACATTATGGCAGCACAGAGTCGACTCTACAAAAAAAGCCATACAGTATTAAACTAAACGCTACTTTTTTACCAAGAAATTCTTATTCGATGCAGTTTTCAAAACATTTTCAATTATTTTCCTCATTTTATAACAAAATAAATGCAAATGAACATTTGTCAGTAAAATCCTTAAAAGTATACCGTACATTAAAAAAATCAGTTTAAAATATAGAGGGCACATAAACTGAAGGAGAAGTTTTTTAAATGGTATTATAATAATATTTTTGAGCCCCATAGTACCGGACCCATGTAGTGAAAGGGTTAAACGATTGTAAATACTTTCTCTATGTTTTACACAAATTTATACTTATATTACACATGATTTTAATATCTTTCCAGTTCCTTGCATCTCACTGAACAAACAAAACATTTGGACCATTTAGATGACAGTTGAAATAATAGAAGTCTAATTTACAGTTTTCACAAACTAGCAGTTTAAAGTAAAGAAAAGAAAAATAATATTCAAATATTTATATAATAACTATAGATTTTTTAACACGGAGGACAGTCTTAAAGAGTGGACTGTTCTATCTGTGTAAAGACAAGGATACTACCATCGATATATTATTTAAAGCTAGATGGTGATCTTAACACTGTAAAATGGCAGTCCCATGTAGGCGCCTACAATTTTGATTTTGACAGGCTACATCAAAAACATGCAAGTTAAATAATCCTAACTGTTTTATAATTATTGTATTTTTAACATTCTTTTGCCATACAAATTATTTACATATGTCACATTTATGTTGTCGAAGTCTTTGTATTTAGATTAATTTTACTTTCATTTATTGATAAATTTGAAACTTCTATAAAAGATTGCGCATGCGCAATTTCGACATAGCAACAGGGTTATAACGTAACATGATTCGATTGGTTGGATTCCAGAATAGTAGGCACTTACATGGAACTGCACTTGGGGCTATGTATTCTGTACAAGTTCACCATCTAGCCATAAATAATATATCTATGGATACTACAAACTCTAAGTTGAATTCTAAGGTCAAATATGGGAAGTGTTGGCTGTAGGCTGTGAGACAGGAAAGCACCCCCCTATACCTGTTACCTCTCATTTTGACAATCACCTGTTCCATCATTATTGTTATCTAATGATTCATCAAGGTAATTTAACATTTTTTAATAGTTAAGGTTATCGACCTTACAGGGCCTGTGAATCCAATGGTCCTTTTACAAAAAATGTAGAAAATACCACCACTCATGCATTTGAGATTTTAAAATAGTCATCTATCCATAAACCAACCTCAAATCATTTCAGTATAATTTTTTTCATCATAGGTAAATGAGATTTTAGCCAGTCAATTGATATTGATATTCATATATCAATATTACCTAAAATATGTTGGCTTATCATGATCATCAAATAAAGATAAATATTATATTTTCTACTCTCAATGACCATTCCAATCCTCTCCTATACTGAGTATCTTATTACATTTTATCAAGCAGTAGGATTTTATTTACAAACCATATAACAGTAGTACAATTTGTTGTTAGTTTATTATTGATTTGAAAAACATTTATTTTTATTCATATGGGTTACAGTGTCATTTAAAGATGTATTGTCACTTGAAAATGATCAAAAAATAATCAACATTAATTTTTAAATTAACTTACTCATATCAAAGTAACATCAAATTCAAGAACTCGGGACTAGAAATTTGTGTATTTAAAAATTGTTTAATAAGATTTTTACAGTGAAGAATGACGAAAATTGAAGAGGCTTCCAGCCTTTTTGATGTTTTCGGCTATTTTTTAGCATGTAACAATGCAAAAGTATGGGTAAACATTGTTTAAATACCCTAATTTCTAGTTTCATGGCCTTAAACTTATGTATTTCTTTAAAATAAGCAAGTTAATTTTAAAATCCATTTTTTTGTCATTTTTCAAGCGACAATGCATCTTTAAAAGACTTTACCAAATTTTAATAAGTTACTATTAATTAGTAATAATTTTATTCTAATTAAGTTATTTATATAATAAAAAGACAGGGTTGTTCGGAGCATTGGTAGAAGACATGATAAATTTGTTACGGGTCTTTAATTTACTGTGATTCCATAGTCAAGGGGATAGACAAGAATGGTAAATTTGGTAATAAGGCCTAAGAAATATTCTGCCCAATCTATTTAAAATCTTAGGGAAGGAAAGGGCAGAAAAGTCTTCTTTTTGAATCTGAAAATGAGGTTGTATAACTGTTACTCAACCAAAATTCTGGTGTTTTTACCTACTGTATTTGCACTTCACATTAGTGTGTTGTAAAATACATTCCAGCCCATTTTTGGAGTTTGAGATACGAATGTTAAAGGTAGTTTCTAATATTTATTTTTTTTTTTGGTTTTAGAACAAAAAGAAATTCTTGAGCAGGGCCTTTTTCAGGGGTAGATATTTTTTTTATAACACTAAGCTCCTCTATATAAACGGTTAAGGCAGAAAACAAAAGACCATGATCATTGCACAAAAATCAAAATACTACTAGGCTATACACAATCCCAAAACCCTGCAAATTTTAATGATCTAGTGTTTTCCATTGTAAAACAACAAACTAAATAATACAGGATATACTTACAGCATGTATATAAAAAAATATATCCAATAATAAACCACTAAAACAATAGAAGCTGTAGTGCAGTGAACAATTCCTGTATGTATCCTACAGTCAAGGTATTTACTATCATGGAGCTATAGCTCCATGTTACTATTAACTTCCTACCTTTGATCCCAAAAGTGATGATTGACCTCAGAGAGTCATTCAACAATCAATTAATTCCCGGCACCAGTGACGAGAGGGCTCAATTTAGATGTGTGTGCATCATAATTTCATAATTGATTACGTTACCAATGATCTATCAATCATTCGCGGCAAAACAAAACACTTGGTCATGGCAAATGGCCACTTAGTTATGATGTATCGGCGACCGGGAAAAGATTAAGTCAACCGCACGGAGTTATCGTGCCTCCTGTCGGTAAAATGACGCGTGTTAGCTAGCAGCGATGAGACAGACAAACTACAGACTTAATTGTCCCCACTCATCAATGCTTTTGGTCTTTGAACAGAAGTAATTAGACCATTTACGACAAGTATATCGCTACTGTTTTTACCCCCTCGGGGAAACTAGGCAATTTACATCAGACTGATTTCACTGACTACTGTAATAATAATGTACCTGAACACAACATGTATGGCAAGTTAATAATTTAATTAATAAGCTTTGGTTAGATGTACATTAGTGAAGCTAGACCTACCTTAGTAAATCTATGTGCGGCTTTGTAATGTACGACACGTGATTAAAATCGTTTTAATCCTGGTGTAGATCAAGTTAAGAAATCTCGGACGCTTTTCTAGTTACAGTGGTTGTTAAATTTGAAGTAGAAAGTCTATTTTTAAACCACAGCTCTGACGTATTCATAGTGGTATTTTGTTATAACCGTCATTGACATTTAAATATTAAAAAATAATAATAAATTTCAAACAAAACAAATAAGGCAATTCCAAGAAAATTACAGTAATTTAATTATTACCAATTTCTTTATGATAATCAATTTCAGTTCTGTTAAATTAGAGGATGTTCATTTTAGTTAAAGCAGATGTTGATGAAACATTAAAAATAATAGAAAGCTTTAATACACAAAAATCAATTAAATTAATTTCATATAGTACTACCAATTTGTTAATTATGATCTATTTTAGATCACAGTTGTTGCCTAAAATTGTAGTTTTATATAATAAACATTGTTTAATGTTTAAAATAAACACTGATTTTGAACATAAAAAAATAAAAACGGGTCCAACTCAAAAAATCTGAAAATTCCACGAAAATTGTTTTTTTAAATAGCTGCAAATGTCTTTGAGGTTAAATTAGCATAATAGAACAAAATGCTAAAAAAATTTATTGTAAATGACTATTCCTACTACATTATGCAGACTATAATAAACAGCTTCAGACACAAATCATAATATTTCCTGGAAAACAATTAAAAGTACTAGGAATTTTTTTATTTTGTTTTAATTAACAAAATAAAAATTTACTGTGCCAGACAAAAAAATCAGAACACTTTTAAAAAATATGAATTTGGAATAACATAAATCTTAAACTCTTCAGTAAACAAAAAAACAATTGCATAGTTCTTTTCTCAGGAACATTTTTCGGTTTCAGACTTCCCGCACGCTTCGACACAATTTATGTAAGATATAACCAACAGCATAAATGCCAATTAAAGGATGGACTACGTAATGCTTATAAAAAAAACCACTCTTTACGAGGCTTAGGCAGTGGTGTTTATTGTTGTGGGAATAATCCTAGCACTTGGTCAGGATTGAACCAAGGACCTCTGGATTGGAAGGCAAACACATTAAACACCAAGCCACAGCATCACTACAATGATTTTATTAGGTTGCTGAGGACTGGTTGTATTATTTAATTATAAAAGGTAGGCCTACTGTCGAGATCTCGGCAAGCTTGTTGGCAAAAAACAAAATGTTAGCCATGTTTTGACCACATACACACACATGAACAGATGCATATGCAGTACTGTACATAACTGCAATAATCCCTCTGAATTACATGCATACTGTAGGAACTAAAAAGTTGGCTGGAGTATACTTTGTAAACACGACATGTATATTAAGGTAAAATATAAAGCTTTGTGCTTGAGAACAAATAATTTGTCAGCGAATGAGGTAGCTTATAAACCTGAATACTTATTCAACAGCGACAGATTTAGAGTACATGTGTCCCTCCATTGTCCCTAAAAAAGTCACAAAAACTGGTAAAAATCATGGAATATGGGGCAGGTAATATTTTTGCTTGTCGCATTTAAAATCCAAAAGATATATTTACTGAGCAAAAGTGGCTCCCCCTCCTCAACCCATTTTACAACATAAATCTGTCCCTGTTGAATGTAATGTTTTTCTGTCTGAATACAATGGTATACAGTAGTGGTTTGACAGCTATAGAGTTGAGCCGGATATGATATAACTAATTTTTCCTATGTTATTAATAGTTTTCCTCCAGGAATTCGCAATGAAATAAATACAATTGGCAAAGTCATGATAAGAAATTGATCATTTCCCTTCCAAGTAAACCCTACAGTATGCTGGAAGTGTTGTACACTAATACATCATATTCATTTTTATTAAGATACAAGTTTATTAAGATACAGATTTAGAAACTTTCCAAAAATACAAGGAGGGTGGCTATATGGAGCATGTCATGGCAAAACCACCAACCTGTACAGTAGCCACAAAAGATGAGTTAATAGAAAAGGTTATAGGCCTTGCTTTTTGAGATGAGTGAAAGCAATCAATCACCTAAATACTCACCTAAAAATTAAGTCCTCAGGTGTGCCATTCAAAGCTCACATAAAATTTGTAAATTTCTACATGTGTCGAGGTGAGCAATTTGTAGCACACCATCAATTTTGAGAAGACAAATCTAAACGTATGGTACACTTGGTGTAAGCTTTAAAATAAGAGGTAAATTACCAAATCAGACATCTGTAACTGAAGTTATGAAACAAAATATACAAACAGTTTCTTGGTATTTCTTTTATTATTTCCTGTTGTTTATTTGTTATATATCTCAACAACTTTCAGTGTGACTACTTGGTGTCTTTTTGCTATGACATGTCCCATATATTCAAACAGGGGCAAAAGACCTCCATAGTTCAGCGCACAGCATAGCAACAACTCTAGTCGGTAAAAACCAACACATGAGGAAACAATAAATTTAATATTACTAAAATAAAAGTACATATTTTACAACAATTGTAACTACTGTACATGATATACAGTAACGAAAAATAAAAAACATACCGGCTTAAGTATCACCACACTTTATTTTCTACCTACCTCTTATATTTTTTATTTGATAACATTTAAAATGCCAATAAAAACAAAATAATTTAATTTGTAAGTTTAGGCTCCACATTTCGTTATTTGTTGCTAAAATCCATAAATTTTACCTCACTTTGTTAAAGATGATGTAATTTTATGTCATTAACCATGTAAAAAAAGTTAATTAAAAAACAACAAATATAAACCACCCTTTTTCTGAAATTTATTTATGGGTTGACGATAACAAGCAATTTGTTAAATTTGGCCTAAGCATTGTTTACGATATAGCGATAATTATGATAAAGAGTAGGAAAAAAACTAATCTTTCATTTTAATAGCCACTTAAATATGTAATATTTCTCTTATGGATATACTTGACTTCCACTATACACTTAAATAAAATCCCACCTGACCTTAATTTGACCTTTTGTTAAAATTAAACCAACAAAAGACTCGTTCTTATCCACATTGTTTTGTCCACCTTTTCTATTTCAGCTATTTCCATAATCTACAGTTTCTACAATTCGTCGCCGGAAAAATATTGTCGCACCTTAGGAGTAAGTGTCGCTGGAGCAAATCTCGTCAAAGCACTTTAAAAAAAAAAAAAAATTTCCAAACGTTAAAGTCAGTGCACACTGGTTGTGAGGCGGTGAATTCTGTGATGCCTACAGCTTTATCAAAAGCTCACGTACAAATTCGCAAGAATTGATCACTGGTCAACTTTCTTCTCTTGGCAAATGATGTTTGGAAATTTGATTGTTCTTATCCAGTATGTACCGACCTTCATAAGCCATTTTCGGCGGAGCTATTGTCGCCGGAGCATGTTTTGGAAGAGAAAATGTCGCCGGAGCAATTTTGCCTGAGTATTTGACGTCGGAGCAAATGCCGTAGGATTCTAAATCGCATTTTCACGGAGCTATTACCGCCGAAGCATTTTTTGCCAGAGCATTTGCTGCTGGAGTAATATCGCCCGAGTATTTGTTATCGGAGCAAATGTTGTGGAATTTGCTTTTTTTTTTCCATCTGTACAGTTGTTTCTAAGCATAAATTTTTTTTTAATTTAACAAATAAACTGTCATAAACATGTACAAGCAAATATTTTTTGAGTGAAGAAGAATATTACTACATTGTGTGAGGTGCA
Source organism: Nesometra sesokonis (assembly GCA_025631205.1). Classification (NCBI taxonomy): domain Eukaryota; kingdom Metazoa; phylum Echinodermata; class Crinoidea; order Comatulida; family Antedonidae; genus Nesometra; species Nesometra sesokonis. The sequence goes on from JAOTQE010115609.1 coordinate 11,873, forward strand.
TAAAGGAGACAGGGAATCATATCAATATTAAGTTTGTGGCCCGTTCATACCTGGTTCTGGTGGTGAAACAAGTCTTCTCAGAAAGGATTATAAACATTGGCGCAGTGTACGCAAGCAGCTAGTGTGCACTTTAACAAAAACAAGTATATTTGAGACAATTAAGCAGTTACCCCAGTGTACTGGTCGATAAAGTGTTGTGGGCTGATAAGGTTGCGCCGTCTGGCTAGGAAGGGCATGAGGGGACCTACAGGGATGGGCAACTCCATAAGTACCTTGAACACTAATTTGTAGTAATACAGATACATACGTTCTTATCATTATATTATTATTAGCAAACAATGAGAGACAAATAACAGATTGGATAAAAAAAAAAACAGACGAGGTTAGAAAGGTGTACGAGTTCTGAAAAGAGAAAAAAAATGGATGGTAAGATTGTAATTTAAACGAAAAGAACCAAACAACCTTGGAACATGTTACATGTTAGCTTCTAATTTCTTCATCAAGCTTGAAAGAACTTATAATTACTGAACAATCTTTGAGTAATTATGCGTGATATATGATCACCGATGTTCACTGAGATCTGAATGCACAATTAACTGAACACTATGGTTCTTTGTCTTAATAGCTGTAGGATACATAAGGGGATCATACCTTGTCTGAAAGTATGGACTATAATGAGAATAAAAACAAAGAGCAGCAGATACAAAATCAGGAAACTGATGATTTTGATTAACAATTTGTTAGGTCCAGTTGAAGCAGACCTTAGAACCTCTCTCCTGTTCTTGTTGTTAGGTCTGCACGATAAGATAAGATAAAATAACTTTATTCATCCACCAAAATGGAAATTCTTCTCATCATAAAAACAAAACAAACAATTCATAAACATATTACACTAGTAGTCTAGGCAATCTAGCTCAAAAAATGACCCAAAGTGAAACAAATTGCAAACAAAGGTTTTTTGGTTTTAATTGAATATATATGACGACGGGATGAAATTCCACAAATCACACCTCTGTCACACCTCGGGAACATATGCAAATTAGCTAAA
>JAOTQE010115620.1:0-12920 GCA_025631205.1 Nesometra sesokonis
ACGCGATTTTTTGTCCTCACTTATTTTTTTGTCCTCAGATGTATAGGACATTGTCCTCACATTGGATAGGTATGCCAGTACTACCACTACTACTACTACTACTACTACTACTACTACCACCACCACCACTACTACTACCACCACCACCACCACCACTACTACTACTACCACTACTACTACTACTACTACTACTACTCCCACTACTACTACTACTACTATTACTACTACTACTACTACTGTTATTACTACTACTATATATTACTACAACGCTGCTGATATAGGCCTACTGCTATTTGCTACACTACTACTGTTGCTACTAGGGTACTGTTGCTAGGCGGTTACTGTTAATACTCTACTCCACCATTACCACTACTACGACTTCATCGACAAAACAAAATGATGGTCAATTTATGCATTTTCATTAGCAAAGATTATACAGTATATTATCAATTTCCGCCAAGAGATCATTATTGTCTGTAAATTCATGTTCTATCTGAAAGCAAATTAATTAGGTCCACGACGGAGACAGCCCACATCTGATGATAATAAATCTGAATAATTAATGCATTCATAATGACAATAAGGATAGGTACATTGGTAATCAATTTCCGGTTTATGAAAATTAATTTCGCAATTTTATGATTGCAATAAAGTGTAACGAGTATTATCGTCCTATACTAATTGATGCTGGTAATGACTATGTAACGTACTGTGAAAGTTGATTAACTCACAGAAAAGTATGGTAAATATGGTATATAGTATAAATCTGTCGTTATAAGATGATTGGCCGAGACGGGTTTAGAGCGGCCCACTTATACAGAATACTCATAAGCTCTTGCGCCACTAACCCGCCCACCAAATTTCCATAAATTCAACGCATACCGACAAAATACCACGTAAAATGGGGGTGCCAAAGAACTAAGTTTATGGATAGTCTAGGATCAACTAGTGCTATTTTAAGTTTAGTCCTGGACTAACTTTTGAGAATACAGCCTATAAGTGTGGAGAGTGCTAATAATTCACCCTTTAAGAGTGGTTTCTCAGCTCACTCTTTTACATTCAATCTAAAAGAGTGAATTTTCACTCTTTTGTAATAAAAAGCGAGTAAAATACGTCCATTATCTAAATATAGGACCGACGGATTGACCAACAGACCCACTCATCTTAATTAGTTAATGGAATGATGAACAGATACTACTAAGAAATTGCCTGCTATTTCTTTCAATCCAACTGAATTCAATGTTATTCACAAACTGCAAAAAGAATCCAGAAAATAGCTTGCGCTAGTCAACGCCAGACTGATCTAATATTAATTCACAAAAATTATATTGACTTAATGTTTAACCTCTTAAATAAAATACAAAATAAAAATCAACGGAATAAATTATTATTATTATTATTATTATTGTTATTGTTATTATCATTATCAATATCATTATCATTATCATTATTATTATTATTATTATTATAATTATTATTATTATTATTATTATTATTTGTAACAAACAACCAACCAAACAATAAGATTGCAGAAAGATTTCTAAATTTCAAGCCAATTCGACTATTAGAAATATATTAAACGTAACGAACTTAATTCGAATGTAATGGAAATCATGGTCGAATTTAGGGGAGGGCGCGTCCGGAACGACTGCATTCACACAAAGGTCAACAACTGCAGCAGGATAAATTTCACATGGTCCCAAATAAAAACCATAAATGCAATTCTATTGCAGTTCTATTGAATTGAATTGAATTGTTGAATAAATCGATGTTATAAGGTCCGACGTAAATAGATAAAAGGAGCAATTTGGTTTAATAGTTCTTAAATATGTTGCGCGATCAATTCGATCAATTCCTAGTCACACAAGCTCCGGTTAATAACGTTATGTGATGAGTGTGATTGATGATCGTATTTTTGTATACAATATATACAAACGAAATTTGGTTATTATGTTCAGAAACAACGTACAGCGACCTAGAAATTACTGACCTAAATCTTGCCAATATCATAGGTTAAAGATGTATTGTCACCTAAAAAATTACAAAAATTGATTTTGAAAATGACTTGCTTATTTTAAAGAAAAATATAAATTATGATCATTCCACCCAAAATTACAATATTTAAACAATATTTACCCTTACTTTGCATTATTTTAATGCTTAAAATTAGCAAAAATTCATAAAAAGGCTGGAAGCATCTAAAATTTTGGTAACTTTTTAGTGTAAAACTCTTTAGTAAACAGTTTTTAAATACAGTAATTTCTATTCTCAAGTTCATAACTTTGATTCTACTTTAAATTGAGCAATTTAATTTCAAAATTAATGATTATGACTTTTTGGTCATTTTTGAGTGACAATACAAAAAAAGTTGCGTATCCAAGGGGTTCTCTGTATGCTTAAGCACCCCCTTCGGAGGCAAAAAAAAAAACAACATTAGTGCACAAATGTAAAAATCTGAGCCTCGAGTCCCCCTTCGATGGAAATGAGCCCCCTCCCCCTCAGAGGAAAAGGAATATACAGGGCCGTAGCCACCGGTACGGTTGGTCAGGTTTCAACCTGACCACTTTTTTGCAGGTCAACCACATCCCACGTGACATTCATTATCTGAATGATCTTCCTACAGCAATTTGGATTGAGAAATATTCGTAAGATTTCTACAGATTAAGAGCAGAATATTAAATGTGACTCATTTGTCTCACTATAGTCACCATTATAATCATTTAACTTTATAAATCTGTAACTAGGTTGACATCAGAATTTACAGGCCGTGTAGCCGGAAAGAGGAGGGGGTTATGGATCGGGGATTCCCTTTTCCAATGACCCCAATCCCCATTCGATAGCGAATTCAAATGGAAAACTTTTTTGAGGGCCCTACCATTCTGACATGTAAGATCATTTTCTACTTCCCATGTCAAACAACCTCTTAGTGGCTCAATTGCGTTAAATTAAGTTATTTCATCTTTAAATTCAAATAGTGGCACAGTCACAAATTTTCAAAATTTGCCGAGCATACAGAGGTGTTATTTCCTGATGTTTCAATGTGCCTATATTTTGTTTGTGAAATGTAACACTCAAAAGTATCTTTTAAATTATTATGCGATTACACAATAATTAAAATAAGTCTATAATAGAATGTCAAATTTAAAAAATCTGAGGGGCGCAGCCAGAGGGGGATTGGGAGGGGGGTCAGGACCCCCTAAACATGTATAAAAGATAATGTGAAGAATATTATAGTATTGCATGAATTGTTAGCCAGCTATCATTAATAATGCAGACTGGAGCTCAAATTTGCATAATCTATTTCACTACCTTTTCAAATGTCTGTATAAAAGATTTCATCATACAGTGAGCATCTTGGGGTGCCATTATAAATGTATTGTAATTGTCTCTGACTTCAATTAACCACATTTTATAGGGCGCCATTTCCGAATATATAGAGGTATAGATTTAAAAAAATGTCGCATCTCGGGTTGGATGTTTTCACTTTCAATGGTAAATCACGTTAAATTGTGACACTTTGAAAAGTAAAGTAAATGAATTTGAGTGTTGAATGGAAAGTAGGTTTGTTCAGTTCGAACTTTCAAACGTTTGCCTCTCTTCCTTTTCCGTATTCCTGCTCCAACAGGCTGATCTGGAAAACGGACATTTTGATGGACACTAATGTCTTTTAGCATGTATAATAACGCAAATTTTCCTGGACCTGGACCCCGACCGTTGACCCTCGGTGGTCTACTGGCCTACCAGCCTAAATTCTTTTGAAGTGATAATACATCTTGATAATACTTAAAATCATTATAAGTAATAAATACACGTAACACATCTTGTCCCCCAGGCTAAATTGCTCGCTTCGCTCTTCGAAACCAAGATTCTGATCTGGAAAACGAAACATTTTGATGGACTCTAATGTGTCTTTTAGCAAGTAAAATAACGAAAATTTGTTGGGGGAAAAGGCCCCTGGACCCTGACCGGCGGCCCTTGGCAGCCCCCTGGCCTCCAGCTTAAATTGCCCACTTCACTCGAAAGTCTAAATTTCGAAATCAAGATAGGCTGATCTGGAAAACGGCACCTTTTGGTGGCCTCTAATGTGTAAAATAACGCAAATTTTTCCGCCCTGGACCCCTACTGGGGGCTCTCGTTCGCCTTCTGGCCCCCGCCCAAATTGCTCGCTTCACTTGCAAAAGTCTGAACTTCGAGGTCAAGACGGGCTGATCTGGAAAATAGGACTTTTTGATGGACTCGGTCTTGCTCTACCATGTAAAGTAGGCCTACCTGATGATCTGGAAAAAGGGACCTTTTGATGGACTGTAATGTGTGTTTTAGAATGTAAAATAATGCAAATTTTTCCAGCACCTTCGGCGCCTGGACCCCTACCGGGGGCCCTCGGTGACCCCCAGCCCAAATTGCTCGCAAGTCTTATCCCCTTTCATTTCATCCTGGCTGCGCCCTTGGCCCTTCTGCCCCTGGATCCCGATACCTGGACCTCGACCGGTGGTCCTTGTCGACCCACTTTCCCCTATCCAATATTTGCTCGCTTCGCTCGCAACCTGACCACTTTAAATGTCGTGGCTACGGCCCTGATTTTGATGTTGCAATCATGACGAGTGTCACTAGTCAATACTACTAGATTTGCGCCTCTTCCTTCATCTCTTCTTGATATTGACGGACTTTCTTGTAAGTCAGTTTTTTGTTTCATAAAATGGCAGTATCCCAATCTGTTATGTGTGGACTATAATTTATGATTTATAAAAAGCTAATGATGTAGACAATCTTTGGGCCCTGGTTGCGGTGGTCATTTAATATTAGAGAGGTTTGGTTTCACAACATTAGGAAATACGAAAATGAAACATAAATTTTTAAAACGTTTGAATAGAACACCTTGAATATCTGTCTGTATTTTAGGACGATCATCAACTATTTGTAGTTGGAAAATTTGGTATATATCCTAACACATTTTAGCAACTTTGAAAAATGTGTGACATCAGTATTTCTTTTTCGTAAATTTGTGAAACCTCTCTAATAATATATTAAAGTGATCCTGATAGATTAGTCATGTGTACAAATACTGACTTCCAGATGCTCTGGGGCATTCAACAAATACAAAGCATTTTTTTTGCCAAAATTTGTACTTTCATCTTGACCACAACCCCACCCCCAACCCTACCCCTGTACATACTCAATGTTATTTTTTTCTCTCCACCTTTAAGAGTTTTTTAGATAACCTAGGTACATGTGCATACATAAAACTCATCCTGGACTGCCCCCTTACCCCGTACGCATCTGTATGCATTTTAACACACCAATCCCCACCCCTATGTGTATTGTAATTGTCGAATGTACCCTCTTCATCTTTTGGTATTTCCTGCAGAACAATTGTTCGGCAATATTGAACAGCTGGTACATGGCACATGTTGTCATGGTGTTCTGCAGTAAATACCACAACGTTCAACATGATCACAAGATGAACAACATCTAGATTAGACCCCAAAAAAATGGCTCCAAAATTTGGAGGGTCGATAAGTTGATTAATATTTTTAAATAAATCCACCTCTGATCTAGCTTTGAAATTTCATACAAGATTAATTTTTCCTACTGCTGTAACTGGAAAGGTCCAGTAATTTTATATATGCTTTTAAAAATTGAGGAAAAAAATTTTGAATGATAAACAGTAAATGAATTTGGTATCTTAATTTATGGCCACTACCTGGATAAAAACTAAATAATTACTCTTTTATGAAATACAACTGACTGATTATTTTCAAGATATAAACAATATTTTATTTAGATTCTTCAGTTTAAAATATTTTTTTGAAATACCAAAAAAAAAACCCAACCCCGATTTTCAATTTTTATGGTCGGTCGGTAAAGGACAATACTGTACTTATATACTTGGCCTTATTTTACAGTCAGTATTGTGCACATGTATTATATTCGGTTGAAAATTGATGACTAAAGTCATTATTCTGCAGACAACAAAGTATGGATTTATATATAATTACAGTAGTTTTTAAACCGTTAGATTATCAACTTTGTATTTTCACAGTACTGTAATATCACGCAAGTACAGTAGTGAATATATCTACAAAACTTTCCACACCAACCAGTTTGCATTGTGCTCCATCTACTCCTAAACTAAGTAAAATTATAGATGAATAACACTAATTTCAAATATTAAATTGCGGTTTTCCTCTGCCATTTCATGTAGCATTGTCTTATTCAAGGTACTGACTGCAGCATTTTCTATGGTTCGGTCACCTCCAATGTGCAAACTTTTTGAGCACCCCTCCACTTCTAATTCCCATGTTAATAAACTTCTTTGTGCATTTTTTGCATTAAATATAAAAAGAGTGATATTTCTAAGTAATATTATCCAGAAGTCACTCGCACCTTGCTCAGCCATGATCAGATTTTGGGTTAATTTTTTACACCCCATCTTACCTCAATCAGGATGGGGGCTGAGATGACTATTTTCCAAATTATCACGTGCCTGAAGTGGATTAAATTATGACAATTTGAAAAGCGTTTTGGATGTTTAAGACAGTTTTAAAGTATCTGATGGCCCATATTTAAAATGTCTGCACATCTACCCAATCATGTGATCTAAAGTGGGTATGGTTTCCTTTTTACCTTTGAATAGTGATGCCATCATGCTGCAATTGAGTTAAATTGCGACACTGTGGAACAGCATATTCTACAATTAATAACTGTCATTTCAAAGCGTCTAGAAGTGTAATGTCATAGCATTTTTCCAACCATGGGTAGACCTAGGGTGGTTAAACAAATTCTCCCTTTCCTAAAATTTCTGGATTCAACCATGCCTAGCAAATATCTTTAAACCGTGACACTTGTGCATTAAAATGAATAACGAAGTGTATTTCATATGCATCCAAGTTGCAATCAAAACTTTTTCCAGCCCAGCTGCATGGAGTTTAGTGGGTTTATTTGTCTCTGAATCATACCATAGTCATAACTCAATTAATTGCAAGTGCTTTTTTTCAATTCATGAAATAGTCATGACTTAATTTTGTTTCAGAACATCTAGACATACCATATTCTACAATTTTTGCACCTCCGCCCCAGTCATATTGTGGCTGAGTGGTTGTGGTTTTCCTGTTGCGGGAATATACAGTACTTGAAAATATCCTTCATACAGTAAAGGATGGCTTTTTGGAACTGATATCCCACATTAATGTTTGCCGTTTATAAACTACTTATACTAGTAATGTACATAACATTCATAAAATTACTCTTTTCTTGGAATAAAATATTTATTAGACCAGTGATTTACCAACTATTTATACTATTTTATTTACCGCACAATGTTCTGTGACAATTCCAACCCGCAACCAATTAAAATCTTGTTATTAGCATTTGAAAGAAATTTTATATATTTCTATAGTTTTCTAATTGAACAGAATGAAATAAAATATCTACTATATCTCTCTAAAGATGTATTGTATGCCAGTATACTTTCATTTGGTCACTGGCAGTTTAACTTCACCACTGATTTTATTTTCACAATAATATATAAATAACTTAATGATGTCAATTCAAATAGGTACTTATTCTACCAATAAATATGGTAATCTGGAAACACAAACTTATGTACTACAGATAGTATAGTACTGTACTTATACTGTAGTCATGGCACTTCAATGCTTTTTCCTGTTCATGACAATTTAAAAAATATTTTTGTAAAAATTATATGGAAATATTAAAATGTAGGATTTATTGGCGGTACAATACTTCTTTAATAGTCCTATGCTTCATCTTTACTTTTTTTTTATATTTTAATAATTTTCTTAAATTAATACACTTAATTTTCTGATATAATTACAATCCAGTTGTTAATAAAATTTTAATAAATTGTTTATATTACAATCCTAAATAATATACTGTGATGCACTTAATCTTTAATTTTTTAATTCTCCATATAGTTTAAGCAAGCTAATTTATATTTACATACTTTGAAGCATTGTTATATATTCTTAGTGCTCTTCAAGTCAATTTGCAAGCATACATATATTATCTGAGAAAGATTTGTATTTATAAGCATATTGTTTATTATTAAAAATTAAAACCTATTAATTTGTGTCTTGTATATAAAAAAACATTTTAAACCTTGTAACTTGTATGAGAAATAAGGATTACTGTGTTTACCAAATTTTGTTTATGCGCTTTTATGCATCTGATGTACTTCAAAAACTTAAATGTACAGTATACAGAAGTACTGTTGATCCCACCACACAAATGTCATTGGTCAATTATGGTTTATGTATTTCATTACAGAAATTTTCTGAATAGATTGAGATCAAAATAAAGTTGGACCAAAAGTTCCCAAGGTATGAATGTACACCTTGAAATGCATAAAAAAGCAGAAATGACATTTCCAGTCAATTTTGAGGAAATACTTTTTTTGATAGAAGATAAACACATAAAAAGTGCATAAAAAGTTGATTTGGCTACTAGATAATATGTTATGTTCAATATAATTACTGTATACATCATTTCATTCAGTTAATGTATCCAAATAAAACTAAGGTCTGGTAATGATGTAACCACAACTAATGTTTGCTTGCACTTGCAGAAGATTGAATTATTCCAAGTACACTCATGAAAATGTTGTACTGCTTATGTATTTGCTATGATAATTTGTGTCCTTAAAAGATGGCATAAAATGTTTCCCTTGTACAAAGCAAAAACCTAAACAAAGTAACAAAATGATAAGTTATTAAGGCTTGTGTTTTCATTAAAAAATAGTTTTTAATAAACTATATTAACAGTAGTATTTTAACTGATAGCATGTAGTACTATTGCACATTTCTCATAGAATAACGATGATCATGCCAATCATGAAACCAGTTGTAAAGATCCCACATGGACATCCCAGTCCTCATGTCATTTCTGCTCTGTGTCCATTTAAAGTACCAGTTGGGATTGCTGGATTCTCTGTCTGAATTCCAGTTTCTTTTGGATTCTTCTGGTTTCTTTCCTCTATGCAAAAACCAGTTTCCTTCAACACCCCGTCTTGCTTTTTCACGATCCATGCCTCTTAGAGTAAACCAATCATAATTCTTTTCTTCCTTTTTAAAGAAATCATTATCTTTATCTTTTAAAATTTCCACTTTTCTTTTAAATTTGGAATCATCACTGCTATGGAATCCCCTTCCAGAAAACTTGCGTCCATCTTCCCTTGGGGCACTGGCAGAAGTACTATCTGGGTTACCTTTTTCCAGATTAATGTACGGATCTACATGTTTCTCTCTGTGCCTCTGAGCTCGCTGGTGCATATTCTTCAATATATTACCCAAGCTGTCTTTCAGGTTTTCAAGCATTTGGTCATTAACTAATTTGCCATTTACTAAAGGCCAAAGTTCATTGAAAAAATGTTGAATTTTTTTGGCATCTTTCTTATAACCATTCTTTTCCAACCATATAGTGTATTCCAGCAGTTCTTGCATCAGGATTTCTGCATCTTGTCTTTGTTTGTCTATGCATACCTGGTCACCTTTACAATTTATAGTAAAATAATTTGCATACAATTCTTTCCAATTCCCTGTAAGTAACTGATCAATGTCTTCTACATCTCCTGGATGAGGATGTTTCTGGTTTTTATTTTTTAAATAATTTTTATTATGTTTTTCATTCTGGTGTTTCTTTTTGTTAACGTTGTTAATATTTTTATGTTCTTTCTTTTTTACAAAACCAGTCCCTATCACTGCTGCCCACTTATCAGTTGCTTTGGATTTTACAGTTGACCAAGTATTACCCAAAGTTTCTTTTAAACCACTAACTGATTCTTTAGTTGTCTTTACAGCTTCATCTAAAGATTTTAAAATGGAGTCCTTTGTTGTTGCCATAGATGATTTGAATTCATCAGAATCTGTGTACTTCTTCATTTGAACTACCTTTTCGGAAAAATCATTTAAAGTTGACTTTGTTCGGTTTATGATTTTTCCTGAGGTTGTAAAGTTTTTTAGTTCTTGCAACTTTTTTCCAATATCAATAGTTGATAATGATCTTTTAACATGTTCAGATGTTTCAGCCAGATGGATTTTTGCATATTTACTGGTTTCCTTCACGTAGGCTGACATGTCTTCAGATGATTTCTTCACTGCTTTCCACTGACTGGACACAGCATCATTGAGTGTGTTCAATGTTTCTTGAAGTGTTTGCTTGCTGTTAGCAACATTAGAAGCAAATTCCTCAGATTTGGTGTAAGAATAAACTTTGTCAATAGCATCTAATGTAGCTTTATTAGCAACATCAATAGCTTCTTTTGTTTTATCATAATATGACCAGATGACATTAGAATCTGTTTTCTGAACAGCATAATCAAATTTCTTCTTTAAACCTTCAAAAGAAAATATATTCATCCAAGTGGATTTATCAGAAGTGTCACTAGAAGTATCTGTTGCAGGATCAAATCTTGAGCTTGATTTCAAACCTTCAGTAGCTACTTTAAGCTGAGATTCCAGTGAAATCATTTTCTCATAAATTTCTTGAACCAGTTCTTTTGGATCAAGTGTTTTCTGATTGTAAAGTTCATCAATTTCTTTATAATGAGCTTCCAACTCACTTATTCTTGCTTCATACTCTGTTATTTTATCTGCTTTATAAACTTCCACTGACTTTAGCTTATCAGAATGTAGTTTGGTATTTTGAGCTTTTGATGCATTGCCTTCATCTTCTAAAGTATTCTTATTGACATCGTCTATATTCATCAACTCTCCATCATCTACTCTCTGTTTGTCATTTCTTGAACTTCCATGAATATTTTTGATGGCATCTTTATGATCATTCCCAATAGCATCTTCTATTTCCATCCAATCGCCTCCTAATGACATCTTGCTTTCTTTACTCTCCCTCTCAGTTTTCTCTAATGTAGAATCATCCTCAAGAGTTTCTTTTGCATTATTGAAATTGTTTTCTCTTTGTGTCCATTCATATTTTCCTTTCTCACATTCAGGTTCTAAAGCTGCATTTATTTTATCCTCTGTTGAAAGTTGCTTCACAATTCCATCTTCCTTTAGAAAACCTGTTTTACCATGATCCAATTGTTTAGTTTTAATTGCATCATCAGAATATTTAATGTTCTCTGTATTTACTTGTTGATCATTGATGTCTTCAGAGCTGAGGCAAGAGAGTAATTCATCTTGAAGGATGTGCAGTCTTTGGGTCTGTCTCTGACCTACATGCTGCTTATAGTTAATTGTTTGAGAGGCTCCTGAAAATTAATACAAAATGTGGTTAATTTGTGTCCAATTAGACTAAAAATCATTAGGGCACCTTTTCCCGAACCTGGGTGGGCGTGGATTATGGGTTTAATTTGGCGAGCAAGAAAAAAGGTTATATGCCCATTTGGCTTGAAACCAGGATATTTAAGGATGGAGTTACAATATAAACCCTATGCATTTTACCAGTATTTTGAGTAATGTTTAATGACTTTGACTTTTTAACTAATTTGAAATTGAAAAAGGGGCCACTACATTATCTCTAATTTTTTTAAACCAATATCAGGTAAACTGATATGCTATGGAGTAAAACCATGCATAGCAACTGTGAAATAATGTTTGTAAATGGCCAAGTACATTGTTAGCAGGGCCCCAATGTCTTGGGCCCAATGTTAGATAAAACAACACTTTAACCAAATGCACTCCTAACATTTCCATTGATTAGCAAGTGCCTTGAACTGGAACTAAAAGTCAAATTCAAATTCATTTATTCATACGCCATAGCATATCACTTTATTCTGAGGGCATGTTGCCAAAATCTATCTTACGAGATTGTAATCCATTTTGTTCTTATTTTGTCAAAAAGATCTACAGCAGTCATAAACAGACAAAACATTTACAATATCGTAAGTTATCAGTTTCTGGTAACAATGAAAACAATTTTCTAAAAATTTTGGGTAGATTCCGAACCTTTTACAATTTTGAAGAAAGTTTAAGTCCAGTTCGGTCTTCTTTAGAACACTAAGCAACAAATGAAGATAACAAAAACTTTTAATTTACCAGACATGTTTCAGTTATTTAACAGATTTTGGCAATGTAATTTTTGATTTTCAAAAAGAAGGACTACCGTTAAGTGACTTACGTGAGTGCGAGAAATCAACAAGAAAACTAAAGAAGACCGAACTGGACTTAAATTTTCTAAAAATATTCTCTGAATGTGGATGCAGTAGGCCCTCTGCCAACACAAAAAATTTAAAATAGTGTAACTTTAAGGCAGCAAAACAAATGATGTGTACAATTCCAAATCAGGATAGGCATCTATCTATATATTCAATATAGGCCTAGTCTATGCAAATAACATAGAATGACTATTGAACAGTCTTCATTTCTTGTGACGAATGTACCATTCAACAGTAACTCAAGCCTGAAAAAAGTGAATATTCATCAGACACAGTCCAGTTAGTCTTTCAACGGACATCCTGTTTCTAAGTGAAAATGTAGGGGATGTGTCTCCAACATAGTATTTTTCAGTGGGGATGTTTCCCCTCAACCCATTTTTGACAGAAAACCAAAAATTTGTTTTGTCAAAATAGATAACAACTCATTTTTATGTAAGTATGTTTATTTATTTATTTCCTTTTTTCGGACATAAAATAAAATATGTATGTACAATACAATCACACTTTTATAAAGTGCAAACATAAAATTAGTTACAATATAAAAAAAAGAAGAAAAGGATTTTCTGAAGCACTGCTTATTTAAAAAAAAAAATCCCCCATTCACATAAAATATAAAACATAATACGTTAGGGCACAATATAAATAGACTTAAAAAAGTGCCATTTTCATAAAACTTAAATATTTTCTATTAACAAGGAAACTATTAAATAGTCAATAAGAGCGGGAAACAGTTGAAAAGGAAAAAAAAGAGCAAGTGAATAACATTGCTTAATATACTGTTGAGCATAAA
>JAOTQE010115631.1:0-12919 GCA_025631205.1 Nesometra sesokonis
TGTGGACGCACCTTTGATTTTCTTATTTGTTTCAAAGTGTGCCGCTGATAAAAAAGTGTATGTCCAAATAAATATTAAATATTATTATTTTTTTTTTTTATTATCTTTGGTGTTATCAAATCAAATCATTTTTATTCGCCATATTTTCTACCTGCGCGTCAACTGCGCGTTCGTTACCAAAGATTATATATAGAAAGTAAAGATAGAACACTCGCCGAATTACGCGTAACAAATAGAAGCGTCGAATTCTAATGCGCCACCTCGCGTATACAAGCTAAACGACTTATCGTTCAAATGTATTCAATTGCACTTGTCACGATTGAATATGCCTAATATTTTTTTATTTTTTAATTTTTTTTTATGAATGAATATTACATTCAGTTTTATGTTACGATATTTGACTTTTAAAACATTAATACACGATTGTTACTTTTTATCCGTTTTTGTGCTTTTGTGGAAATTATCGTATTTTTGTTGTTTTAGTTGTGTTACTTTTAATGATATGATGTATATTTTTTTTAGTCATTGGATTTGTTTATGACTAATGCAATATTACACAGTTTTATGTATTTTACTTTATGAAACATTAATACACACTCAGTAGGCTCTGTACTGTTTGTAGTTGACCCTTTCAGCCTTTTAAATTATTTTTTTTTTTTTTGTTAAATTTAATAATGGATAAATTGGAATTGAATCACTAGTAGCAAGGGGCGGCTGAACGTTTTTGAATTAAGAGGGACGAGTTTAAATTTTGCTGAGCTACCCCAGCCCGGTTAGTTTTTGATAAGCAAAACAAAAATAAAATACAATAAAAACCTGATTGCCTCTAAATTCGTGCTTTTCTGGTCGCTGAAGGTGGTTTTCAAGGCCACAATGTTCATATTTACTATATTTACATTCTGTTTTTGAATTGTGAATTGTCAATTTTGTGGTTCGAGTGCACGTGACATTTTATGGGAGACTGCCTCCCCCTGAGTTATCACTTGGGGGACACGTCCCCATCCCCCTCTTGCGCCGCCTATGCTAGTAGCGCCTATCATGGTGATTGATTGATTGTTGCTATCTATTAATTTGTATTTGTTTCTTTCTTATTTAAATCGCTAGAATAAAAAGGCTGAATAGTTAAATGTCTACAAATTTTCACTGGGTGCACAAAATCACAGCTTACATTATAAAATTGACAGTGAGCAATATGTATTTGTAAACTACTATATTGCATAATTTCTGTTTCTGTTTTATTTTTAGTAAAAATGTATTAATATTTAACAAATGAAATGATTGCATTATGCCTAAATTTTCTCTCTTGGTATGCACCAGATCGCGCCATTTTAAGTTAAAAAATGCAAAGCTCCCAACCATGGGAGGGGATATTCCCCCTCCCATAGGCACCCCCACTCGGCCACTACGGGGCCTCGCCCACAACATGTGACGTCATAAAAGGACTCATTTTCATAAAAGCCTTGAAAAAAGCTGGTGACGCCCCTGTTGTTTAAATAATCGGGCAACGAACAAGTTGAGTTCACAAATGAACAATACTTTGTTATAAATAATATGAACTCGCCCAAGTGCCCATCAATTATTTATGAAAATATCTTCAAATATGCATAACAACTAATATTTTTTAAACCATTGTTTTTTAATTTCTATTTTAATATTTTTGAATAGACTACATAACATAAATTACCAAAATAAACAGGCATAGGCCTATGCCTATGCACAATAATAAAACTAATACGAATTTCTTAATTATTATAACAATTGTCTGTATGGAATCAGATGACAGTCAGACATACAGACAGAACGAAAAACTTCATAGAAACGCATTTCCGCATTCAAAATAATAATATTATTATAATCAACAACACTATATAATTAAATAATATTATACTGTACATTCATTCCATCATTCACTATTTTAGACATACAATATTTGACAGTTTTAGCGTACTTCAGCATAGTAGTACAAGTTAGGCTTGTAAGAGCGTGAGGGCGCTACGTAAAATGAGCGCCCTGCGTTGTTACAGAAATTTCCACGCGAATTATTCGAGTGTTCTATCTTTACTTTCTATAGTCTTTGTTCGTTACTCCTTATTTTGTAGCGGGCGCAATTCCATGGCATTACGCACTGGAATAGGCCAGCGCGCTATCTTTACATTATAAGATCTTTGGTGCCATTTCCAAAACATAGGCCTATAGATGTTTATATTTAAAAATGCTGAATCTCGGTTTGGATGTTTTTTTTTCCACGAGACTGGACATTTTGATGTTTTTCAGCATGTAAAATTATGCATTTTTTTCTGGACGAGGACCCCGACCGTGGGCCCTCGGCGGCCCACTGGCCCCAGCCTAAATTCTTTTCAAGTGAAAATGCATAAGTCTCAACTTTGAAACCACGACGGCAGATCTGAAAAACGGAACATTTTGATGGACTCTAATGTGTCTTTTAGCAAGTAAATAACGCAAAATTTTCCGGGCCCTCCGGCTCCTGACCTGGGGCCCTCAGCAGCCCCGTGGATCCAAACTTAAATTTCCCCACTTCACTCGCAAATCTGAACTTCCAAATCAAGACAGACTGATCTGGAAAACAGGCCTTTTGATGGACTCATGTGTCCTTTAGCATGTAAAATAACGCAAATTTTGCCGGAGCCTTTGGCCCCTGGACCCCCACCGGAGCTCTGGCGTCCCATTGGCCCCCGGCCTAAATTGCTCACTTTGCTCGCAAGTCTGAACTTCGAAATCAGGACAAGGATGATCTGGGAAACGGGACCTTATGGATTCTAATGTGTCTTTTAGCCTTCGGCGCCCCCTGGCCCCCACCCTAAATTCAAACATCAGAAAGGTATGACAAACCACCCGCTATGGAACGCATTTGGTGTCTTTCGATTGTCTTTTCACGAATTAAACCGAATCTTTGTTGCATTGTATACGGTAATTGATATCTAGTTGCAATCTCTGCGGTAGGTCTATTATTTCGCAACGTCAAATGGTTAAACCATTGAGGAAATGTAAATACTTCCTCCATTGTCAAACATTGTTAAACACAAGCCAATAAAGCTTAAAAAGTAAAAAGAAATTAAGTTTATATATTTATTGCACAAAACACAGTAACTGAAATGTTTATAAATGTGTACAGATGTTTTCTAGTAACTAATCAACGTACGTTAACACTACTGTACTAGACACAACCCCTTTATGGAATATCATAAAATTTAAGTATTCGGTACCGTATTCTTAATAAATAATGACGATGGCCGGTGAAGGAGGATATTGTCGTAGCCAGGTTAAAAAGTTGGAAGTCAGGCCCTAGTCTAGGTTTTTTGGGTCTACTTTTAGAAAAAAAAACATTAAAAAAAACGATATAGGAAATGTAACAAATCCTATATTCTTGATGTAGGCCTACGTGTGGTTAATCGCATTTCAGTGTGGTGTATTATTCCAATCCAATCGCAGGGCTACAGTGGACCTGATTTTACATTCTTCAATTTTATGAATCTTCAATTTTACACACCCATGCCTAAAATCAGCTAAAATTTAAAGGGATTGTAAAATATGTGTTTATATTAACCCGTTGTATATTTAATAAATGTTGAAAATCTCCTATAGTTAATAAATGGCCCAAACGGTAAGGAATAAAACATAACAAGATCATAAGGTCTAACTGAATTTAAACCGTCGAATTTACACACCCCTTCTGGTCCCTTACGGTATGTAATCAAGGTTCTATATATCTTCATATTCTCTTTACAGTACTAAAATAATTAGGCTTACTATTAGTAGTACATCTTATAATAATTTTTCAACGTGTGGCGTGTGGCTTCTGACAATCAATTGTCATGTGGCTATGAATACAAAAGATCGGTTATCCTCTTGTTGTATTCATAATTTTTGCGGTCAAGGGCAGCGAGTTCGGTATGCGAAGAATGCGTTTATGTCGTATAATTTCAATAACAACTTTGATATAATTTCCAACATGAATAATTTGACACTGTTTTTTTAACATATCGTCCGATAAAGCATAAGTGTTGTAATATTAGGATGACATACATGCTGGCTTCTTCATAAAACGACTGTACCAATGTGGCTTGGATTTCTTTCTTGGGGCAAAAATTGCCAACATGGCCTCCGCATAAACATCTTTTAATCCCTTTTGTGTTAAAGCTGAACATTCGACATAGCATTCAGCCCCTATTTTCTCTGCTAATTTATCCGCTGATTCCACGGACACCACTTTCTTGTTTTGTCGTTGAAGACGCGCCTTTGTCAGTCCATCTTCCCGAAGATCACTTTGTGTTCCAACCAATAAAAATGGAGTATCTGGGTTGTGTTCTTTTAGTTCTTTTACCCACAAGTCTTTTATATTTTCAAATGAGTCCGGTTCCACGACAGAGAAGCACACAAGAAATACATCAGTCATCGGGTAGGCTAAGATACGTAATCGATCGTATTCCTCTTGTCCAGCCGTATCGAAGAGACCAAGATTATAAACAACTTCATTGATGGATACATTAACTGAAAGAAAGTAATATTGGCAATATTTAAGTTTCAGCTCAATGTACTTTTTATGTTACTGTTGAAACTAGACACTTGAAATGCTTAATAATTGAAATAGACTAGTGATTATCATGAAAAAATAGGGCCTATTTTGTTCTGGCCTACTATGGCACAGTATTTACGACGAAGTAACAAATGGAGCACTACTGTACACTACTAAGTAAACAGGCTACTACACTATGTAATGTAATGTTAATCGTGCTTTATAGTGTCTTATACCATAAAGTAAAGAAGGTCTATACTTATTATACAGCAGAGCCTCACATGGCGCTGTGGACTAGATGTTACACATTACTTTTACTTCCGCTCTAAGCTTCACTGCTCGTCCTACCCCCGGGGTAACCGATCTCCTTACTCGTCTGTACTGAGTTAGGCCTATTTATAGTGCACATCCGTTTGTGTACACTTGGCCTGGTTTTATACATAAGTAGTCCTTCGAGAAGACTTCAAGGTTTAGAGAATAATAAATGCCTCAGACCAATATAGATGGTTATCTTACCTGAATAATTATCGAAGACGGTCGGTACATGATCCCGTGGAAATCTGTTTGTGGCATAGCTTATCAACATACATGTTTTCCCGACCCCTCCGTCGCCTATAACAACACATTTCAGATTATTCATCTCAAAGGTTTTGGAAACTGTCAAATTATCAGCAATTCCACGAGCCTACCGAATGTTTGTTACTGCTCAGAGAATAATCTAGGTAATGATTTGCGACATTGACACACGACAAGATGACATCATTATTCACAGGCTATTTGATTGGAACACGTACTACGACAGGAACGTGTGGGTAGGCTACTTTACATACTGAGGCATGAAAGATTCCACCAATCAGAAACATGAATGATTTTGAGGGAGTACCATTCACGGCTACCGGATGTAATTATTTCCGTCAGTCATGATCATTAGAGGGACAGATCAGGATAAGTGTACCATTATTCCGCCACATTATTTCCCACGTCTTTCGTCAATTCAACCCCTGTTCCGTTTTAAACCTCAATATGACTCAAATATCATTTAATTTCAGAGAATTGATTGTGAATATTACTGGTCTAACATTGTTGAAACAACTTGGATCATTTCATTTCAATTCAAACTTTTTGTGTACATTATATTTTTATTGTTTTATAAATATTGTATATTTGTATTGGGAACAGCCCTATTTCCTTCCTCCATGGTTGATCGGACCTCCGCTCAAGCACGTATGCCTATTTTGTGATGTAATCCGTCGGTTACAGTGGCGGATTTAAGGGGGATCTTTTTAGAAAACATATTAAACGGCATACTGTAATTTTTCACACAAGAGTAGGCCTATGATAGGACCGTTATGTGGGGAACCAGAGGAAAGAAACCATACTCGGGAAAAATTGGCCTAAAATGGGGGAGGTAAACTTGTTCACTTTTTTATGAAAACCAGGAACACTCTCCGGACTAAATAAAACCGGAATAGGTGCTTTTCAAATTGAAAACTGCGTACCGGGTGTTTTTTTTAGACCCAATTGCTGAATTTCATATAACTTGGTTTTTTTTATAACCATCATTTTTAAAAAATATATGCGTTTGGGATAGCTTAATGCATTTCTTGCCATTTTCGGAATAACTTTGTATGTAGGCCTATGTAATAGTAATACAATTTCTAAAATATTTTATGTAGGCCTATTGCCAACAAGTAGGGAGATAAAGTAAACAACAAATATGACGTTCATGATTTTCGAAATTTGTAATCGGATGGACTTTGGATGATCTCAGAAGTCTTCGTCCATGTGCCCATACTGTTGCCTTACTACAAAACCTACCGGTAATGCTTTTGCCAGTGTATTGGTTGGTTTTTTTTCATCCACATCCAACAACGATCGTCTATTCATGAGCCCAGACAGTGGGGAATTTGAGGGCTTAAGCCCCCCCCCCACCACCTCCAATTTTCCAAAAATATAAAAAATGATACTAAATTTTGTAAGTAGGCCTATTTCGCCAAACTGCTCCATCAAAGCGCCATTTCCAGTCTTCTAGCGGTTTTAAATTTCATAATTTTCTTGCCTCAGCTCCAACCATGGTGGGGCTGAGGAAATATTGGACTTTAACCCCGTCCCCACCCCCAATTTTGCAAACGTGTCTACTCCCCTGCTATTACAGGACTGATAAACTATATCATGCTTTATAAACTAAGTCTCATACGAGGCTTAGGCAGTGGTGTTGTTGTCGGGAGAATAGCACTTATTGAGGATTGAACCCAGGATCTCGGGATTTGAAGGCAAGCACGTTTACCACCAAGCTACAGTGCCACTACTTCTACAGACACACATGGAAAGCGGCACTGTTCTGACTGAAAGCGGCACTGTTCTCACTGAAAGCGGCACTGTTCTCTATAAAATTCATAGCATTTTTTAAATAAATTTAAGATGTAGCCTATATTTTTAATACTCAGAACCTGCGTTAGTTTTGTGGTTTAAATACAATAGTTATTTTGTGTTTTATATACAATTTAAAACTATTATCCATTGTATATTTTGTTTTTATTAGATTGTTGTATATTGAGACTTGTGGCATGAGTCATCATAGAGCAGCTGCATTATTGTCTTTTTAGAAGTATCATGACCTTGTGTTTAAACAAATTAAATGAATTGAAATGAAATAAAACGTGTGGTGAAAATTTTGCATTGTTTGCATTGAGCAACAATTGTGGCTTCTATATTGATGGTATCTCTTAGTCATTAAGTTCACCGTTAGTTCCCATTTCTCAGGAACGAATATAAATTGGTGCAAGTGCACCATCCTACAGAAAACGCGAAAATAATTCTGTTTTTTTCTCCAACGGTAATCTAATATCATGTAGCCCACAGGAATGCAATCAGGATTGTGTGGGAGTGGAGGGGAGGGAAGGGGGTATTAACATTGAAAAATATGAAGACATAATTTAAAAAAAAACCTCAACATTTTCTTCTTTTTTCCATTTTTGGAGGGAACAGTTAAATTCTCTGATCCTAATGCTATTCAAGAAGTGGTACTCAAAGTTAGATCTTGACGTCATGAACTTAACCAATTAACTGTAATTCTATTTTTCATCAAAGTTTAGAGTCTCCTGATTATTGTCCCTGTTTTTATGAATTCCATGTCTTTTTGTGTTCTTCAAGCTTTTACTTCGTTAATTAGACCTTAGAGCACTGTTACTGTATTCCTAAAATACCATAAAAGTACTCATTGAATTACTCCAGATGATTAGGTTTCTCAACTGGATGAAATTTTATTGTATATATATATTCTAAAATGGCGGCCATTTTCACGCTACCTTGGAGTTCTTGAGCTTCATGAGAATTTTAAGGGCTTTGAGTATGGGAACCTAAATAAATGTGGGCTTGTTATGAGACATTTCCGGTTATGGCGTGCATTTATGACCTAATATTTTTGAACTATTAGTTCAGATAGGTACAATGCTTTCAAAGAAATTGAATACCCTGGGGCGTATCTAGGAATTTGTGAAGCGGGGTGGGGGGAGTGCTCGAACACATGGGTTGGATTTTGACAAGCAAACAAACTTATTTTCTCATATTGTCACCCCATTGGCATGTTCTTTACAGTGACATTTATGATTTGTGGTGTTTTTACAGTTTATAGTCCTTTTCCTGTGAAGGGAGGGGGGTGCTCATTTCCAATGAAGGAGAGTGTTCGAGGCCCACAATTTCACGTCTATCCTAATTTTATTTATTTTTAGTCTCCAAAGCGGGGTTGCTCGAGCACCCTGGGCACCCCTGGATACGCCACTGATGCCGGTGAAATGATAGAACCATGTTGAGCTTGAATGGCAATATTTGGTGGCCAAATGTAGGCCTATCAAATATCTTTTTGAATTCATTTAGTGAAAGACCATCCATCCATTTACTATTATCTACGGCAATACGGTACCACTTTCGGATATGTTTAAGAGCCATAACTATTACTGTTGATAGTTTTTCATGTTGGTCTCAAATTGTTCAGTTGCTCTACTGTAATATTTATCTAAAAATGACACGAAATACAATATTTTCCCTTTGACACTATAAATGTCAAACTTGTCTAAAATCGAATCATTTTTATTTATGTCAAACAAATGTTTTTTTCGTTGATTATTATCATGGTGATCGGATCGTTAATTATGAAAGTGTTTGTTTACGAGAGGTATTAATGCGCTAAGTTACTTAGGTGGCCCCAGCGGGGAGGGGGGGTGGGGGGAAGGGCTCCCTGTCGAGGAAGGCCTCCCCCTGCCCACGTCGAGGAAGATTGACCATTTTCGTCGGGGAAAAGCACTGAGAATATTGTATAAGTGACCCCCAAAAATAGAAAATAGACATGAAAAGGGCCATGAAACGGGAAAATAACGTGGTTTGTTTTATTTTCTGTTTTGCTCATCAAAACCAAACGGGTAACCACGCCCACCCGGCCTTCCCTCGGCGGCTCCCTGTCGGGGACCATGCACACCCCCCCCCCCCGTCGGGCAAATCCTGGCGCCACCACTGTAAGTAGACGGAATTAGCAGGACTTTTAGCGATTGATCGATTAAGTAATGTGAGGTAATCACACACTCAACTGTGCACTAATACTGGTTAATGGAACCATTTTGTTAGCATCTTATATTAATTGAAAAAAAGTCATCATTTTAATTGGTATAATTAATTTCAATGTTAAATAAGAACAGGAGATCTAGGGTCCTGAGTTTAGGTCTATGACGCATGTTGAGCCAGGTTACATTATACCCGATATGTTGACAAAAATGGGTTTTTTACACTAATGGCCAGATTTACGATTTGGAGCCCGTTTGACAGCTTTAGGTTTGTATCTAAAAGACTTGTGACGTCAATCTAATCCCGTTAATCTCCCTGGTTAATCCACTTTAAATCCCCACCAAAAGGAGTGAACATTGGTACCTAGGTCGATCGACCAAAGCACGGTTATCACCTCCAACAAAATACTGCCTGTGCAAAGTTTGGGATGCTTACTATGCATTAGTCTTGGTTAAAGGCGGTGATTCGGTTTAGTTCGTGAAAAGACAATCATCAGGTACAAAATTCATGGATTGTCATACCTTTCTGATGTTTTTGTTTTCTCGACAAAACATTGCCAAAACTTCATACACTGGAGGCGCACTTCATTAAACGCTTAAAACATAAAATACAGACTTGGGGCAAGTCTAACCAGGGAACAGCAGGAAACAATTTAACTGTTCCCGGCTGGTCTAACTAGTATGCATATCAGATATTTTTTCTATAGGTAAAAATTGTCATACCCAATTTGTATTGACAGTGATAAATGTGTTTACTTCATTGACTTAATATGATATTAAACAAGGGATCGTACTATCCTCTCTAAGCGTATATAGGGCCTACAATACCTTCTGTTGATTTCCAATATTACCGCTACCAGGGAACAGTTAATTTAACTGTTCCCTGCCCCTACCATAGGCCCTGCGACTCTAAAACTATTATTGCCTCGTAGTCTCGTAGTCGATAATCACAATGGGAATAACATGAACAGGGGTGAACGAGGGAGGGGTTGGAAACAAGTTTAATCATCTCGACAACAATCCCCCTCACTCCCTCCCCTCCCCACCCCTCTCTTCAAAATTCACTCTACAATCTCCACATAATTCTCGAAAACAGACATTCCATACTTTAGTTTTCAGGTGTTTTCACTGTCAACTGAATTGAAATTTTTTTTCTTTTAATGTGTTTTTTTTACTTCACTATTTCACATACATAAAAAAACATAAACAACAAGAGTAAGGGAAAAAACAAGTTTTAGCAATAGCTGATTGTAAACAAAATTTAGCTTACTAAGTTTTTCACAAACAGTATAATTTTACATAAAATTGGTTAAAAAATGACCGTACGATACAATAGAAGTTAGTTTAACTTTTTAGTTATCACAATAATTAAGTAGCATATTTCATTTTCATTAAAAGTATAAATTGTTTATATCCTCTTAAAACATACATACGTGGGGTCATTGCAACACCAAAATGCACACAAGAAATTAAGCAGGAAACCTGGCCGCAGGTCCCTGGCCCGACCTAAATCGTTTTCAATTAACTGATCGAAACGTCTCAGGGGTGACGGAATTTAATTTTTTTACACTTTTCCCAGGGCAAGTACATTTGGAAAATTCACTTGTCCAAAAAATAATTTACTTGTCCTGCTTTTGTGCAATACCTAAAAATAGAAACTAAATTTACACTTATGAAATAAACACTAATACATTTAAGTTTGGGCTATTCTACAACGTACTGTCAAAAGGTGCATATTCAGGGCCTAGGCTTAAGCTGAAAATAATTGTCCACGGACAAGTGGGTCCCATAAATTTAGTTGTACAATTGTAAAAAACACTTGTCCCAGGCTTCAGGCAAGTGGGTTTGCTCAGGCCTGTACCTAAGCCATAGGCCTATGGGCTGCCATCTTGACAATTTAATAACATCACTTGTCAGTGATGTCACTTTGCAAAATAGTTCACTATATCGCAAAGTGACGTCATAAAAATGATGTCACTGTGAAATCATAGACTATTTCGCAAAGTGAAGTCAACGTACTGGAATAGTAGGAATATTTTTAATCATTTTTAAGAAAATTAGTGCAGTTTAAATGTTTGATGTAGGATATAATATACATTAAAACAAAATTTTCTACAAAAGCAAGTTGTTTAAATGAGGCCTACACATGAAGATCTTGTACAGTACCCATAACAACATGACAGGAAACCATGCCCACTACGAAGCAAACCATGACAGTTCTTTCTTTCATTCCTGTTTTTCTCTAGGGATATTTAATATTTAAGTAGAATATAAGTACTATGGTACTACATTTTTATTGGAAGACGATGGAGTATTTGTGTTGAGAAGGCCTAATATCAAGTGGGCACACACAATATAAGAGTGTGTGGTAAAATTGTTTAAAAAAAAGTATTTTTGATACCTTTGTAGAATTTAGGCTAGTGGAAAGCTTTAAAATAAACTTTTTGATGGGTTGAAAATGTCTACAGTGGATGGCCCCACCCACATCTGCCCAGTATAATTACATCCCTACTGATGGGTCTACTAAATAAAACAATTCATTTTCTTTAAAATAAAAACAACTGCAAGGCAATGTAGTGTCATTTAGCTTGGCTGGTGTACATGGTGGAAATCACGGTGCTGTGCACTAGCCCGTAAAAGCTCGCTTTCCCCCGGATCGATCAAAAACCATGTCACCCTCCTTGTGCTATGGGCTGGAGGGTTAATGTCGCACCGTCTTTTGAATGAGACATTAAGCCGTTGGTCCCGTGTACAATACGGCTCATGTGCATGTTAAAGAATGCTATACACTCTTCGGAAAAGAATGGGGGACTGTCTCCTGGTGTACATGTACCATCCAATCACCACCACACTAGAAGGACCCCACTAGAAATGAGTCCACTTCGGACTTTCATGAGTTATTCTTGGTGTTTTACAATGCTGAATAAATAAAAAAGGTTATTTTCTAAAGATTAAATAGAAGAGTAACGCACTGCTGATAGAAATCACAGGAAATGATCACATTGATTGATGACATACAGGAGGATGTCCTAACATGATTATTTTTAATGGAAACAACAGATTATAATTCAAGGTTACTTGAAAGGATTAAAACATTACAGGGAGCATAGAGTAACTATGCATGGAATAATTACTGTTGACAAAATTTCATGGGTTTTAAAATATTTAATACAGTATAAGGTTTCTTTTTAGCTCCGGCTAGACGGAGCTCAAGGCGCACTCATGTGATTGATTAATCAATTAATTAATTAATGGATCTTTTTTGGTCCTGGTTGGAAAAGTGGCGAGGTTGATTACAGTATTTTTCTTGATAGCCTTTGCACAAAGTGGGATTCGTTCAAACCCACAAACATATTTCACTTTCAGTTACGAAACAACGGCGCTGCTGACTCGTCCATGTACACGCTGTATACTGTAAGAGTAGTGTTTAGGATACAATGGACAGTCACAAAATGAACACAAAGCACAAAGCTGGAGCTCCTCGAGATGTGAGTATTCGTTTACAACCAGAAACAAAAAAAGTTTCAAAATTCATAACTCAGTTTTAAATTGTTTGAATTATGCCTTCTTTGGCTTGGGTCTGCCACATATGTGAATTTATTAAGTCCAAATTTTTTTTAATTACTATAATAAACTATTTACAGTCAAATAAATTCATATATGGCAAGTGTATCAAATGTCTGACACTCTGGAGTAAAATTGTAATAATTCCATAAATTGAAAACATTAATTAAATTCCACACTTTCCACATTAATAAATTTTATACTTATCATAATCACCAAATTTCAACGAAAAATACATGCAATTAACTTCAGAAAGACAAAAAAT